>RJWM01002690.1:0-119511 GCA_004363535.1 Dasyprocta punctata
TTCCAGCAGGGAGCAGACTTGAGCACAGGAGGCCCGCAGCAGGGAAGCCAGGTGGGCCCAGGTGAGCCAGGGTCTGCTTAGCGGCCCATGGGCTGTGCTGCTCCTTAGCTTTTCCTGCTGAAAGACTGGGCCAGAATCTGAGATGCAACTCTTGATTTAAAGCTAATTGTAAGTAAGTTTATATGTTGTATTTTAATAGGGAGTCTTTCCAATTTTTTCCCCCAACATACAGCTCCAAATGAAGACCTGTCTGGTATTGTTATGCATGAATTCCTGGGCAGGACTGATTATCTTACACTCTAGGGTAATTCGTTTCTGGTTCTAATGAAGGGGAAACTGGGCAACATCTCCTGTCCCCCAGCTCACCTCAGCCATCCTGCCTTCCCCTGACCACCTGAAATTTGGAAATTCAGGTTTCTCTCACACCTACTTAGTGCTATAAATGTTTAACGTGTTTGATTGTTCATACAGGTGCATTTGAAATTCACTTTCTTTCTTGGACAGACATTTTGACCTGTTCTAACCACAGGCCATTTTCTTTGAAAAGAGTGGGTATATTTTAATGATTTTTAAATCCTAAATTATCATGATGATGCCTTTACGAAAGTTTTATAAGAGCATAATTAAGAAGTATTTTGTAATTGACATCATTTAGACCACAAAGTTTTCAAGATTAACCTTGTTTGAAGCCACCATTAGTTTTTTATCATCGGTAATGAAGAATTTAGTTCTGTTAAAACAAGGCTAGTTATTGTTTTCTTTCTCTCTGACTCAGCTGATGAGTTTGGTCTTCCCTGAGACTGTGAGATGCTGCAAAACCAAAACATGATAAACCACGCTGGAATAAGACTGTGTGAGGAAATTGTAAATATGCATACACTGTCAAAAAAAAATCATCCTGAATGGCTTGGTGAAAAGTTTGGAGTTAGAAAGCCTGATTTCAATATTAGTTTATTCACTTACTCATTGGTCAAATATGTATTGACTGTGGACCCTATGAGAAGCACCAAAGCCAAATGCAGTTTTCCACCAAAGGAAGCTTGTGCGGATGGTGATGATTATATCCTCTCTGACCCTTCATTCCTTGGGGTAACATGAAGGAGACGTTACCTATTATAGTGCAATGTAGTGTTCACAGTAAAATATAATATTTATCCATGATTCTTATGAGCATTTAATGAGGTGATATAACAAATGAGGCAATGGAACTGGAGGCATTTTATAAACCCTAAAGAAATTATCACAATTATTACAGTTTTTATTGTTTGTGCTAACAGTGGCACACATTGTGCTCTGGGTCCAGGATGGTTCACAGGTGGGGGATGGTCTTTGTGAGTCTCGAGAGGGAGTGAGGCGAGCAGGAAGATTGACAGCTGGACCAGCGCCCTCTGAGCAGCAGAGCAGACTGGGGTGGTTTTTCTCTGAGAAGTTAACACCACTTGCTACATAAAAACTTCAAATCTTGATTGATCAGTCTGAAAAAGACAAGTTGTAAATTCTAAGACTTAACCAGCCCATCTTTGAACCCTACGTCTGAGGACTGCTGTGAGAATTAGATAAAATAAATACAGTGGTACCTCAGTTCATAAACTTCACTTGTCCCATGATTTTGGAAAAGATGGCCATGGTCATGTTTGTCACTGGATGCAGAGTTTGGTAACAAAAACAAAACTTTGCCAACACTTTCATTTGCATACCGAAAGCTTTCATGAGCCAAGGTACCACTGTACGTGACAGGGTCTAACACCTCTAGATTCCTAACTTGAGCTGTTCTTTCACTTGCCCTTCTCTTAATATTTGCCATGGGGCTTTTGGCCTTTAATTACAGCAGAAATGTGCTGTGACTGTCTCCCTGCATATTTTATAACCTGGGTATCTAATATTGGTATTATCCACTTAGAAGAGCGTCTGCGCCTTGAAATTATTGTCCTTGTCTCGCAAGACATACAGATAACCCCAGTTTAACTGCAGCTCGCAGTTTTTCTCTTAATCAGTTGAAATTGCTTCTTCATTTAGATCAGTGCTCTTCAAAACAACTGAATTGTGTCAACATCCAGCATAGCAGACACAGCATAAGTTAAGAATTCTCCACTACTCGTTGGTCGCTGTCCAATTATTATAAGAAATGAGTTATTTCTGAGGTTGATGGTTCCAGATTTGAGTTCATTTTGTTAAACAGTTCAGGACATCAACTATCTGAAAACATTTTCTTCTGCTCAACAAAAGGTCACCTTTCTTTTAATCTTTTTCTGTGGTTTCTCATTAGAGAATAGATAAGATGGTATAATAAGGGGTGTCTTCTTTTGCTTCAGTTCAGTTTTGCGTTGTTGTTTTGTTCCAGCACTTTGCAGCTACGAGATCAAACGCAGTCCCTAGTGCATGTTAACAAGAATAGCAATTAAAAAAAAGACTTTCAAAGCCTGGGAAAATCTTAAAAATGACTCAAATTTTGCTTCTCTGTTCAAGTAAGGCTTTATTTCCTATTCCTCTCCAACTGCTCCAAGACCTCATTTTATTTCGAGTGCTATCCCGGTGAGAAGGCCCAGGCCACACCTGACTGAAGGGAGCCCGGGGCTGGGCCAGCCCAGCTGAGAGCCACGCAGAGCCGCTGCCCTGTGTGTCCTCTCTGTCCTCTGTCTGCCTTCCAGTGTCACCCTCTTGGCCTTCCCAGCTCTACTGCCTTTCTTTAAGTACAAGATTTCATTCCCTCTTAACTGCACATCAGAAAGACTCTTGGAAGCGCGTCTGCACTGCTGATACATTGTCTCCAGTGCCACCTCTGGACGGCCTCCAGTGTCATCTCACTGCCAAATGAGAAATTTAGACCCAATTCCTAAGGAAGGAACCCCTGTCACCTGGAAGGCAATGGGTAGCAGCACGGTCTGGTTCAGTAACATGGTGCCTATATTTAGCTTGAAAAATAATTTCAAATTCCTGGGCCCCATCTGAGACCTTGCAGAACCAGTTTTGAGGACATATTCTGGGAATTTGTAAACTTAGGAAACATACCAGGTGATAGCGCCCTGTAAGCGTACTTAGAAAACCAGTGCTGCAGTATGAATGGAATAAAAATTGGAGAGCCTGGGGATCCCAAGTGAGAATTGCAGCATTGCATTAACATCTGCAGGGAGGTAAGTGAGTCACTGAACACTGCAGACTAAGTTTTCCCATTCAGAGGTACAGATAACAGCAGCATGCACTCGCCTTGGTTGTGAGGCCGAAATACGACAAAGTGCGTGGAAGACCCGATGATAGCGCAGGTGTGATAGGTCCCCCCGCTTCCTCCCTCAGTGTGCGCAATTGTTCTCCTGAAATGGGATAAAAAGATTGATTACTGCTTTTTGGGTTTTCCCCTCCAGCAAGATAGGCTTCCAAAAAGCAGTCTGAGATTCCATACCTAGAGCTATGGCCAGTTTATTCTTTGTTTCTCGGCAATCATGTGAGTCAACAGAGACCCGAGGGCCAAAACAGAGCCTGAGTTTCCCTGGAGCGCGTGTAGCTGAGGAGTGAAGATCAGCGCCCTCTGGATTTACCCGGGGACCTGTCCGGGGTGTGGCGTGTGATCAGCAGATGGCCTAGCAGGAGCACCCACCCCGCAAACGAGTCTGCGTCCACATAACTCGGGGGCCCAGGGCAAGTCCTGGAGGCTGAGAAGAGTACATGCTGAGGTCCAGCTGAGGCGCCTTCCTCAGTCGGGAGCTGCCTGAACACATGGACCTCATCAGTCAGCAGCACCCGAGCCCACTCCCGCTGGGCTACACCGTGGCTGCAGGCGGAGCCTTCTGCCGTTTTCCTCCTGGGAGGATCCGTGGGGCCCAGAACTTGCTCCGCACAACTGGTGTGAGGGCAGCTGCAGTGAGATCTCTGGAGGTGCCTGGTGGCGGGCGGGAGGTGGCAGGCACACATTCCTGGTAGGTGGGCAGGGGTCTGATTCATGCGGCAGGGCCAGTAAGCAAGCATCTCACAGAGCTGCCCACCATGCCCTGTCAGTGTGTGCAGGTCACTTCCAGCTGTCCCCTGAGTAGGTGACCGAGGGCCTGGATGGCCTCATGAGGACCCTGGGCCGTGGGGAACACAGGTGACTGGCACTAAGCCATAGACCTTTCTGGGAACCTATTTTTCCGAAAGCCTTGGCCTAACCGCAGGGACCGCCAAGGTCTTCATGACGGCGGTGTGAGGCCGCACAAGCCGCTCATTCCCTGAGCTCTCAGCACACACAGCGAGGAGAAGCGGCTGGCTGGGGATGCAGAGCCCTCGCTGGCCCGGCCTCCGTGCTGGCATCGTTATCAGCTCCCTCTTCCTTTTCTCCCCTCTCACTGAGACCCCGTGGGTGTTTTCTTTCTCTGCTCACTCTTCCGACACCTGTATTTACATGACAAACTGCCATTCTGGTTGACTATTCTCCTGCAAGGGCCCTGAGACCCCACTTAGGGCAGAGCTAACTGGGGCAGGTGACAGGTGCACATGGTGCCTCGCCAGTACCTGCAGGACTAGCGGGTTAGGAGACGTGAGAATCACTGAAATGAAAAAATGAACATTTGCAGAGTCTGGCTGCTCTGAAAGTGGCTTAGAGAAATTTTCATGACAAAATAGAGGGAGGCTTCAGCGACGGCATATGGGATTCTGCAGTGGTAGGGAATCGGAGAAGCATGGCTGGTTTGCTGACCGTGTTTGTCCAGGGACGGGATGGCAGTGGGGCAGCGTCAGAGTGGGGTCCTGGGCTGAGAGAGCTGAGTGAGGAGGGGGGGAGGCCGATGATGGGTCAGGGGCGGGGCCACCATCAACCTTTGTCCCCACCATGAGCCCACGGCGAGGACTGGCGGTGTCCACAGCAGCCAGCGCCTGGTGCAGCCGACTCTGCTGAGGGGGGCCACCACGGGGCCAGCAGTGTCCCCCAGCCACTGGGTGCAGCGCCAGCCCCGAGTCTTCTGTCGGAGCAGCTCCGTCTCGGGGAAGCCTTGACCTGGCTGAGGTGCACATTCCAGCCCCCGACCCGGGACTCTTCGGTTTTGTCTTCCTTTTGTTCTCCCCCCACCCCCACTTTTTGGTTTTTATTTTTGTTTCTATTTATTTACTTATTTATTTTTTATTTTAAAATAAGACCACTGGAGCTATTTTTTGGGGTAAGAACGCTCCCTGTTTGTGGATTACAGCATGATATCCCGTCATGTGTACATTGACAGAGTTCACACATCACAAAATGTGCCCTTCACTGTGTGAAGCTCGCTTTAACACTCACGTGGTGGTCACTGTCTAACTTGGAACTTTTTCATCACCTGCCCCCTAAAAAGTACCAGCGCCATTAGTAGTTGCCCCCCCATTTATTTCCGTCCCTCTGGCAATCATTAACCTGGTGCCTTTGGTTTCTGGATTTGCTTGCTCCGGGTGTTTAATGCAGGGAGAATTATACACTGTGTAGCCTGTTACGTCTGGCGTCTGTCACTCAGTGTCGAGTCGCCCAAGCTCACTCACGCTGCGGCCGAGTATCAGTATTCCGTTCCTTTATCGTCAAACGTCCCACCGTGTAGACATACCCTGGTTTATTAATCTTTTCATCAATTCATGGACATCTGGGTTCTTTTTAAATTTTAGCTTTTACAAAATGGTATTTTAAAGATTTGTGTACAAATTGTTGTGCAGAAATTTGAGTTTAATTCTCTTTGGGATACAACTGGAAGTTGAAATTACTGGGCTACATGGTAGGTTTAACAGTATGAAAAATTCTCCAAGTGTTTTTCTGTTTTCTAAGGAGCCGCGCCACGTTTAATTCTCAGCAGCCGCGTATGAGGGTTCAGAGTTTTCCGTACCTTTGCCAGTGTTTGCCGTGTCTGTCTCTGAGGCTCTGTGAGGCTGGCTCTCCCAGTGAATATGAAGTGGTATCTCATCGGCATCCTCATTTCCCCAATAACAGTGACTTTGAGAATTTTTGCATGTGCTTATTGACCACGTGTATATTTTTTATGGAAAAATGTCTATTAAACACTGCATCCATGTTTTTGAATTGGGGTCTTGTTGAGTTGCAAGTATTCTTTATTCATTCTTCATATAAAGCCTCATCAGAATATGATGGGCAAATGCTTTCTCCCATGCTATCATTTGTGGTTACCTTTTATTCCTGATAATGTTTTAAATGACAGTATTTTTAATTTTGGCAGGTAAAATCTAATTTCTTTTCTTTGGTTGCTTGTGCTTTTGATGTCACACCTAAAAGATCATTGCCTAACCTAAAGTTAGGATGGTTAGTCCTATTTTTTTCAAAGATTTTTGTAGCTTTACCTCTTACACTTATATCTTTGATCCATTTTGAAATAACTATTACCTCTGCCCAATTCTGATTGTTGCAATACTATTGATACTATTGGCATTGTTCCCGTGTGCACACTTCAGAAAATCACACTGAAAACTTGATCTCCAGTACCCAGAGAGATGACTCACGAAGTGTCACGTTCAGGCCAGGCCTGGGACGCAGTAGAAGCTGTGTATGGAGGAGCACGGTGGTCCTGGGAAGGCTCTGAGGCCAGCGCCCCTCCCAGAGGACTCATCTGCCCTCTTGATGCTCCCTATTGGTTTATGCTGTCAGATGCAGACTTATCTCTCTCTGCTTTGCTCCCCAACTTACATTACTTTATGGAAGAATTTTTTTTTAGTCACAGGCATGTTAATATTCACAGTGTCATCAGACAGATTACATATGTCAGTAGGGAAAAGGTTAACGCATATTTGACACAATTTTTGATCATTAATATGCAATTAAATGAATGTTATAAAGATGAGCATATTACGTGAGAAATAAATACAATTATGTTAGGTCCAGGCTGAATATATTATATGATAATGTGTAAGACAGAATGAATTTCTGCTTACTTACTTTTAAAAATCTAACTAATGGTCAGCATACGTTATATGGTCTAGATATTTGTAGCTTGATTATCATTTTGGAATATTTGAGCTTCTTTTGTTGAATCACAGATTAAACTTTATGCTCAAGAGGTCTAAAGGAAAAAGGGTAAAGGAGGGCAGGATTTGTTCAACAGTTTACTAGAGTGAATCTTTTTGCATTTATCCATTTAAATTAAAGTTTGATTAGCCATTTGAAGCTTTTACAAGCTTCAGAAACTTATAATCATACTTTGATATGAAAGATACTGTAATCAGCTAATCTCTGGTCTCATTTCACATAAAAAGAAACTTCACCTCAAAAAAAGGTGAAGTAACTGGCCCAGGGAGGGAGATAAATCAGCAGAAAGACTCACCCAGCGTCCAGACCCGCCCTCTTTCAGCCGCGGAACTCTGTGCCCACAGCGAGCTACCTGAGAGCCCACTGCGGCTTCCCGGGCTTCATTCCCAGTGGGCGCGGTTTCCGTGGAGACCTCCGCGCGGAGCGCGGGGCTTGTTCCGTCAAGCAGGGCAGCACCTAGGACCTGGGCCCAGCACGAGGACGGATGTGCCTTACCTTTGGGTATTCGAGGGACTGAAGCCCCACGAGCCAGAGCCAGCAGCAGGGCTTTCTCTTAGTCAGAGCCAGCCCGGAGCAGACCCGGGAGAGCGGACATTCAGTCACCGCACCCGGGCCACCCGGGGCGCCTTGTCCTCTGGCTCCTCGCACAGAAATCCCTGGGCAAGGTCCTGAAGGTGTCACAGGGGCTGCAGAAACCAAAAAAATCCTTGTTCTGAAGCTCAGCGTGGACGTTTATGTTCACATATTTATAATAACTTTTTTTTATATTTCTTCCATTTTTGGATATTGTAAAAGATTCGAAAACAAAATCTCAAAGTCATTTTCATAAATCAATTTGACCTTGCCATGAAACCAAAATAATAGCTAATTCACGTGAGGCAGAGGTGTAATCAGTTCCAGTAGCGAGATGTCTCCCAGGGTCAGTGCAAACAAGATAAGTCAAAACTAAAGTGGTTCATATTTTTATATTAGAAGTAATTTTATAGGAGCCCCTTCGTTTCATTGAATTTAAATACATCATTATAAAACTAATATATACCTAATACAGTGTCACCATGCAGTGACAACCACTGTTAATATTTTTTTTGTTTTCCTTGAGCTTTTGTTTGATCTGTGCATGTGTTTTAAAAGATGTTTTAGTTTCTGCACATTTAAAAGGTGGCAGCACTGCCCCACCTCTGTAACATAGTGTCACCAAAGGGCTTTCCCGGAGCATGAAGACCAGTTGCCACCCACGGGAGCTGCGCGTAGACCGCCCAGAGTCGCACCTCAGGGAGCCTGGCTCCCTCACCCTCGTCGGGTCGGCTGGAGCGGGCTCAGCAGCCCGGAGGCTCTGGTGCAGCAGACTTGATGATGGAATGACCACCCTCTGTGCGCCCAGACCTTCGGGGTGAGCCGGAGAGGAGCTCTTATTTGTCCTTACTGGTATTTTCCGAAGTCGTTGACCACTGACCCTGCCTGATGATAAGACGAGAGTAGATTGTGGCCAGAGCACTCTAGCTCTCCATTCCGCGCTAAGGCCACTGTAAGGAGGCAGAAGGAGCCCAGAGAAATCAGGCCATGTGCTTCAAGCCCCATGACCCACACAGTCACCATGTCATGCTTCTCTTTCTGGGTGTTCTTTTTCTTCTGTCTTTAGGTGGATTGCAGATTGTTTCTTTCATCTGACTTTCAGGACCTAGAATAAACATGTTACCATAACTCCTGCAATTACCAGAATGAGAAAATTCTAATATAAGTCTCAGATATTAGCTTGAATTTTACCATTATTTGATTTATTTAAATGACAGACAAGATTTTTCACCTGACTGAAATGTGAATTTTACAAGCCATGAAATCTTATACAGAGCTACCAAATAAGACAGTGAACAATTATCTAAGGGGAAAAAAGATACAAAATTTAACCGGCAAAGGAATAAAACTAAGTTAGACACCAACACACCCCAGATTCTTTCCTGTCTGTTCAAATGACAGCCTTGTGGCTGCTTTGCCGTACGTTTGATGAGAAGTAAAACGTATTATCATTCTGCAAAATATGACAAGGAATACAGTCCATAAACAGTCTCCCTGTGAAAATTCGCCCTGAGGTCTAGTTCTTAAGAGAAAATGAGGCTTCTTTTTAAATTTCGGGAGGTAAGTTGTGCTGCATTGTGGGTTTTAAATGTGTGTTCTTTATACCTCTGTTAATGGGATTTCAGACTCAATTTTTGCCTTGCCTTTCATGTACAGTTCTTCTGTGGCATGTACTGGATGGAAAACCGGAGATAGTTTTCACTTACTACGGCTCCACTGATTTAAAGACTTAAATGAGATGTGGGTCAGAGGGACTGTGTGCTCTGGGAGTCCTCCCTCACCTTTGCCATCCGGCAGGTCTGTGAGCGCGAACAAATCATCAACCTTTTGTGAGTCACCATTTTCTTCTCTGCAAACTAAGTCTGATAGTCAGAGACGATTGTGCATAACAAGTGGATTTAATTTAGGATTTGTATAATCAAAGAGAAGACGATGAATCCCAGGCTGGGGGGAGAACGTAATCAAAGCCTGAAAGATGCTTCATGGGGAGGCCAGCAGAGCAGGTTACAGAGCTGAGCAGACGGGGTGGAGTTACACTGAGGTGTCCTAAAGCCACATAGAAGAGTCCGGTTGCTGTGAGAAGGACTAGGGAACCACTAGTGGAGCTCAGCTTTGGAAGAGGAGACACAGCTGTCGGAAGGCACATCTGACAGATGGATAAAAGGGATTGGGTTATGCCATGTTTTTTGAGGGTGGGAAGAAATTCAGAGTTTTAGTACTCTAGATCCCTGAGGCTTTTGTTTGGTGTGTGATAACCGATAGCACAGACTATAATTAATAACCTTGGCAGAAGAGGCTACTTCCAAATTAATAAATTATCCTTTTTTTAGGTTTTTTTTTTTTTTTGCTTTGTTTTTTGTTTTTTTGGGGGGAGGTTTGTTTTGTTTTGTTTTTGTGACAGGACCTCACTATGTAGTTCAGGCTGGCCTTGAGCTCACTGTGTATCCTAGCCTGGCCTTGAACTCACAGAGATCCTCCTGCCTCTGCCTCCTAAATGCTGGGATTAGAGGCTTGTGCCACCACCCAGCTAAATCATCCTTATCTTGAAGCTGAACAAAGATTGCATTTGTGTTGGCTTTCCCACAAGGTTTGGCCAAGGTTACAGGTAACATGTTGTCACTGCACTCCCAAGCACTGAGAGCTCTGCCTCTATGTGCGCAAGGCAAGGGGGCTGCGGAGTTAAGATCGGCAGCCTTCCAGTCCATCGCTGGGTTTGCTGTTCACACCAGGAGCCGAGTGCCCCATCTTCCCATGGTCACCGCTGATCAAAGTAAAAGGCTGGTGCTGGCGTGAGCCCGGTGTTTTCCAAAGTCTATTTCGTGATTCATTTCTCTGTTGTAGATGAGACAGGAACTAAACCTCCCTTCTCTGCAGAGTCACAAATCACATTAGATATAGACTCGGAATAGCCCTCTGCTATTTAAGTTTGTGTCAGCAGCCAGTTATCGGAAACTTTTTGTTCTGCAAATCCTTTTCTCTTGAAAATTCCATGAACATCCAGTAAAAATAGAGTTGTTCAAAACAATGGGCAAAAGGGGAGGAATTCATTCCATTGGAACCAACAAAGGTAAAATTCACCCCTTCTAAAATAGTTAGTGGCTGGATATTTAGTTTAAGTGGAAACTCTGGACTAGTGCTGAACATTTATATGAATGACATTTCCTGGCTGTGGCTCACGTGGTGAGTATAGCTGAAGCGGAGGTGGGGTCTGTGTGTTTATGTGTTTTCTTGTAGACTGTGAACAGCTGGCTCAGTGTAAGTAGCTTTCTTGCTTCTCTAAAAGCAAGAATTCCCTGGTATGATAAGTTAGAGGGAGCAGGAAGCTTCCGATTAGATGTCCTGAGTTTAAAACCTTTCATGATCACATGATAGATAGATGGTCTTTTTACTTATGCAATACAGTTTTCTTCTCTGTAAATATAATAATCATCTGTAGGTGGTCATGGGGCTTGAAGAAGACTCTGCCCCGAAGACCTTTGGTGATTACTAAGCCTCAGCAGCAGCTGTGTTCTGGTTTGAAGTGTGCCTGTGTCTACTTGTGTGTGTTGCCTCAAAAATTAAAAGCAATTCCAAAGGGTAAATATTTGAAGGAAACCTTTTAAGCAAACTCTCCTGTTAAGGCTGAGTCCTTGGGGTTATGAAATGCTTCGAAGTTTAAGTCTTAAGTCTCCTCCAAGGTGGAAGGCAAGCTCTTAACTGTAACCCCCTGTACAAATGAAAACAAAGTTAAACATTTCCAACATGCAAAGGTACAAGGTAAACATTACCATTTCAAAAGTCACACAAAGGGGAATACAAAGCATTGGAACCAAAGCAAGTCCAAAATCCAGCAGGGTGAACATTATGTCCTGGAGTTTTACACTCAGCATCTGAAGCAATCTGGTTGCCAAAAGGCTTGAGTGACTCCACCTCCATGGCACTTTCAGGGTTTTTTGTTTTTGCAGCTTTGCTCTTAAGCTCATTTTGCTTGGTCTCTGCAACTTTCCTTGGATGATCTATGTTTCTAGCTTTTCTAAACTTCTGGGGTCACCACTGCACCTTTGGCTTTACCCTCACATTTTTACATATTGCCCTCTCAGGGGCACACTGCTTGGCCTCCCAGGTCTTTTGAAATCAGGGTGGAAGCTGTCTCAACCTCAGAATGCATGCATTTTCCTTGTAGCTAAAACCAGCACCACAATGTGAATGCCACTAAGGTCTGCTGCCAGCTGGAGCAGTAGCCAGGCTTTTTTCTCTCTTGGCTATAGGGGTTGAATGCCTGGATCTCTGAGCTCTCTGATTATGAGGAACAGATTCTCGATACCTCCACCGTTATGAAATCTGGTGCAGCTGCCACCATTTTGGAACCTCCTGTAGCCTCTGTTGCCACTCTGGAATGTGGCGCTCTGCAGCTTTCTCCTGTGAGCAAAGTCTTTCACTTTTGCAGTGTTGAGGCTGCAAAGGGTGGAGACCCGCTGCTTCCCAGGATGCCCCCAGGCCATCTTTTTTATTTTTTTGTTTTTTTTCTCAGCAATCAAGATCTCAGCTCTATCTTTACAGTTCACAGCTTTTTGGTCAAATTCACAATGTTTTCAATCATCCTGCTGGGCTGGGCACAGTGGCGCACGCCTTTAATCCCAGCACTCGGGAGGCTGAGGTAGGTGGAGCATTGTGAGTTCGAGGCCGGCTTGGGCTACAACATGAGTGCAAGGCCGGCCTGAGCTGCATAGTGCAACCCTGCTTCAAAAAACCAGGGCCAGGAGTTTGGCTCAGCAGCTTAAGCACCTGTCTGGCAGGTGCGAGGCTGTGAGTTCAATTTCCGGTGCTGCAAAATAAATAAGTAAGTAAATAAATAAATCATCCTGCTGGGCCTTTTGCTCTTGATTTGCAACATAAATCTGCCTAAAAGGCCTCAACAATAGCCATACCACCCCCTCAACATTTGACTGCCTTGAAATTTCTTTTGCCATATTATTCAGTTCATTGCCCTTAATCTCAGTCTCAGGCATTCTCTGGACACAAGCAAAATGCAGACAAACTTTCTGCCAAGCCATCACACACATTGTGTGGAGTCCTCCTTCCCAGCAGAAGCCTCCTGAGCCTGGGCTTTACCAGCAGGCTTTTATTCAACCTTCTGGTCTTCTGATCTCTGACCAGAATCTCCCCTACAAAACAGCCTAAGTTGTTCCAGTGCCACACGTTCAGGCAACATCTCCAAACCTTTCTAAACTCTTCCTACAAGCCATTTCCAAAGGCTCTTGAACCACATGGTCAGGTTTAGTCACTTCAACGACCCCCTCCACTGGTACCAAATTCTGTCTTAGTTACTTTTCACTTGTTGTTAAGACAGAATACCTGACGCCAAAAATTATGAAAGGAAAGGTTTATTTCTTACAATTTTTGGAGGTTGTAGTCCATATTCATCTGGCTGCAAGGCAGGGTGGCATGGCAGGGCAGCCATTCATGACAGCTGCCAAATAGCAAGTGTGAACCTGAGAGGGAGGAAAGACATGCCTTCTTCCTGCCCTTACACTGTATGTCAGCTCCACCCCTGGGTGGGTGCAGCACTCACATCACCAATCCCAGCACCCAATAACAAACCAATCACAAATGCCAGACTCAGCGCTGTCAATGATTACATGAGACTTTAGTGGGGGCCATCTGACTGACCACACTATAACAGGTAGCATCTCTGAACCTTTCCAAATTTTTCCCATAAGCCATTCCCAAAGGCTCTTGAACCACATGGTCAGGTATAGTCATAGCAATGACCCCACTTCTGGTACCAAATCCTATCTTGGTTACCTTTCACTCACTGTTGAGACAAAATACCTGATGCCCAAAATGAAGGGAGGAAAGGTTTATTTCTTACAGTTCTTGGAGGTTTTAGTCCATACTCAGTTGGCTGCAAGGCATCGTGGTGTGGCTGAGGGCCAGCTGTTCATGGCAGCTGCAAAACAGCAAAGTGCCAACCAGGCAAGAGAAAGAGACATGCTTTCTTCCCACCCTTACACTGTATGTTGGCTCTGCCCCTGGGTGAGTGCAACACTCACATTGTTAATCCCAGTGCTAGACAACAAACCAATCACAAATGCTACATTCAGCCAAGTCCATGATTATATGAGGCTTGAGGCGGGACCATAGGAACATAAACCATAACACTTGCTAACATTGCACATTTAGTTTGCTAAATTTGACATTAGTAGCAGTAAAAATATTTAAAATTCTATTAAAATATAGTCCTTTTAAGACGTTTGCACTCTCTTTCTGCTCCTGCCTCCTCTGGGAGAGCTGGTCTGCAGCAACAGGGTCTTCCTTCCTTCCTTCGTGGTCCAGTGTCCCACCTGGTCATTGGTGACCAGCCCAACCCCCTCTTTCCCTGAAAGCACACTGGTAACTCGCCACCATTTAGGAGCCACCACTGTCCAGTTGGGGTGTGCCAATGGGGTGGCCTTTCAAAATGCAAACAAGTGATATGTAATAGTATTCATGTCCAGCAATATTTTTAATAGTGAATATTCATGATTCATTTGCCTCCATGCTGGGGCATGGAAATGTGGTCAGACTGATACCAAGGATGTGGTAATGTTGCCTAACTACTTTAGAACTCTTCAAAAATGGGCAATGAAAGAGCAAATTGTTTAAATAAATAACCGTGCTGCCACCTGATATTTTATTCTGCCATAATAAAATAGTGTGCTTAAGGAATATTTAGTGATGTAAGAAAATGCTTAAGACAAGATGGTAAGACAAGAGAGAAAAACATATGCCTTAAATCTCTCTGTGTGTGTATGCATGCATGTGTGTGTGCATGTCTGTGTGTGTGTGTGTGCACGCTCTGAACATCTCAGGCCTCAATAGTCTAAAATACAAAGAGTCCACATCACAATGGCATTACTGCAACTTTACAAACTTCACCAGAAGGAAGTAAAGAAGAAAACTAAACTTTATCTACTCCTGAGCATTCTGTAGTACAGCAGTGTGAGTGTACTTTACAGCAATTTATTATAAAAGAAAAGACCAGAGGCTCCAACACAAAAGAGTGACATCTGAGTACTTTTTCTCTTTGCCGAGACACTGTACCAACACCCACAAGTTAAAGGTGAGGCTTACTTCAGTTCACAGTGTATCGCGCTTTCACTCCAGTCAGCTGGCTCCAAGCAGGGCAGTGTGGCTGGGGCGCGCCTGAGGGCAGCTGCTCAGGGCAGGGCAGAGGGATGCTGAGAGCAAGGCAGGGAGGAAAAGGAAAAACCCCTTTGCGGACCATGCCCAGTGACCCACTCTTCCCAAATCCCGTTTAGGTACAAAGTGATTGGTAAAACGATGCCCTGGTGATTATGGCACCCCCAGAATCCAGTCACTTCCCAAAAGCCCCACCAAGGGGTGCAGGAGCTTTGGGGAATCATCTAGATACACACAGAAATGGTAAATGTTTAATGAGATAGAAATGCTAGTTAGCCTGATGTGACCGTTATACAGTGTATACCTGTGTCAAACTCTACTCTGCACACATATAATTATTTGCCCATGAAAAGGAACTTAAAATGTGTAGCCATTTGTTAGGAGTGCCATCTCAGCTTTCACCTATTAGTTCTTAAGTATTCCTGCTCTCTTTTTTAAGTACAAAATGACAAAGCCTCTGCTTAGCATTCTGCTCCACTGCCTCAGGCCCAGGACGCTAGCTGGACTCCACAGAACCTGCAAGGATGCGGAGTCTTAATCCTGACCCAAGCGCAGAGCCCTAGTGAGGTACAGGGTCCCCCCACAGGTGCCCCAGTCCTCTTGAGTACCGTGTCTCTAAATGTCGCTGCTTCTAGTGTGTCCCGTCTGCCCACCTGCTTGGACTTCTCTGAGGCCAGCTCCCCGCCTGGCCTTGCACCAGTCAGCTCATAACCTTTACCTTGTGGATCTCCACTTCCACCTGCGCTCCTAGGGGTCTCCCGTCCGCGGAGCCACAGCCGGCTTCCGACTCCACGCGCCCCGGCCGGCCAGTCCGGCCCTCAGTTCGAGCCTCCTCTCGGTGCTCAGCTGTGCTGCCGTGGGCCACCCCGCCAGCTGTGTGTGACTCCTTGACAGCTCCTAAACACTGCATGTTGTGGCTCATACATATTTTTTATCTAGAACAAAAAAATCTATATCTACTGCCACTTTCATTTTTAATCTTTGACCTGTTCTAGTTTCACCAAATTAAATTATTTGGAATTAAGCAATTGAAACTTTGGTACGTTTTTTGAAGGTGAAGAAAAAATGTAGTTGATTTAAAATTCTTGTCTTTCAGTTAGAGTCACACTGGAGAGTGGAGGTGAAGCTAGCTTGTGGAAAATAATAAAGCCAATTACTTTATCTGTTCCTTGGAGTGATATACTGCATCTTTTTTTTCCTTCCCCAAACAGCATAGATCAGCAAGTACAAATTGGTAGTTGTCTGCCCCGGGTATACCAGGCCCAGATCGTCAGTTATTATTACAGTGTTGTGTATGCACTATGCTGTCCTAAAGAACAGTCTTTGAAATTCAAGCTACGCCCTCCTTTGGGGTCTCTTGTCTTTTCCTAAACCATGCCTACTGATTTCTTCATCTCTCCTTTAGTTCTGTGCTGCAATATGTACCAATTTGGGCTTGTGACAAAAATGAAGCTAAATTACTAAGCTGCTCTCTCAGGAGACAGATATTGAGTCCCCTGCACTCACCGCTGCCCTTTTAATTCTCCAGCTTTGGTCCCCAGGGCTGTTCCTCTGAGATGATCGCTCCCCCACGTCACCACTCTCAGCAAATGTCACAGGTAGAGTAACAGTGAATTGCAAATAAAGACAGCTAAGAATCATCTGGCATTTGAGGGAAGCCGTAGCATTAAACAGGGTCACTGAACTTAATAAAAAAGAAAAGTGAAGAGAGAAAAATGAAATGTCACCCAAAGCCTGGTCTTCTCGGGATGGGTGAGCTTCATCTCTCAACATCGTCGGCCTCTGCAGCCGCTGTCCTGCTCCTCCGAGCAGAGGGCCTGCTCCCTCTGCTACCTGAATATCAGCTCGCCTGCTGCTCTCTGCCGACCAAGTGGGGAGCTGGAGACGCTCGCCCGCTGCAGTCTTCCCGGGGCTCCTGGGGTTCCCCGCCCTGCCTGGATCAGGCTGCTGGGGTTGAAAGCACAGCTGGAGGCTCTTACCACATTTTGAAATAGGGTTCTCCTCTTTCTTGTTTGGCAGTCCGGTTTCCTTCTCCAGTAAAAGCCTGCGGTTTGCAGAGACGGTAAGGAGTTCAGTTATATCTTCCCTGCGTGCCTAAGGGTTTGCAGCAGGAGAAAGGTTGCCACCCTTTGCCAGGGAGCCTTCTTGATCTAAACTGGGATTCTCTCAACACTGTGCCATTTTTGACTGTTTTTCTGGGAGCCACCCTCAGCAGTCGCATGTGGAAACAGTCTTTCCCATGTTCTCTTGTGTCACAGCAAAGTGTGGTGTTGGTATGAGTCGTGTAGAAATGTTCAGCGTCACATCTCCTGTGCTTCGAAGGGCTCTGCTGACGCTCGGGCTGTCAGAGACAGGAGCTTTGCACACCTGGACTGGCTCTGCACAGAATCCGCTCTTTCCACAATAACCTTCACCATATGCAGGCTTGGTACATCCCGTTTCCTTTTCTTTCGGACCTGTGTATCAAAAATGCAATCTTTTTTTTTTTTTTTTGCGGCACCGGGGATCTAACTCACAACCTCGCGCCTGCCAGACAGGCGCTTAAGCCGCTGAGTCAAACTCCCGGCCCTAGTTTTTTTGAGGCAGGGTCGCACTATGTAGCTCAGGCCGGCCTTGCGCTCGTGTTGTAGCCCAAGCCGGCCTTGAACTCACAACGCTCCGCCTACCTCAGCCTGCCGAGTGCTGGGATTAAAGGCGTGCGCCACCACAAAAATGCAATCTTAAGATGGAGAATAGGGGAGTGTTCAGTAGCAAGTATTATCAAAGGAAATAGAATGAGGAGATGAAGGACAGGAGGAGTGGCTCACCTCGAATCAGGACAGCTGGGTTAGTGTGGGCTCTGAAGGATTAAACCATCTGTCCAGTCTGTCTCTGCCTCTGTCTCTGTCTCTGTCTCTGTCTCTGTCTGTCTCTGCCTCTCCTCTCTCTCTCTCTCTCTCTCTCTCTCTCTCTCTCTCTCTCTCTCTGCTTCACAAAGCCAGTGGATTTCAGAGGCTGACAGCATTTCCTGATCCTTTGTCTTTGTTTATGTTCCCGTGTTTTAGGCAGGTTATCTGAATGTCATCTGCTGACTGGCAGCTTCACAGGCTGACCAGACGAAATGCAACACTCTTCAGAATTTCTTCCTAAGTTTCCCAAAGTTCTGATTTATCGGGAGCTCCAAACCATTGTTGGGGTTCGTAGAATGGTTCTTAAGCAGAATGACTCATTTAGTTGCAGTTCAGTCCTCTGTGCTCTGAGGGATAGCTCCAGCTGGATCCCAAGATTGAGCTCCTCTAGGAGAAAGGACTGCTCAGCCCATGGGTCAGCAAGCCGCCACACTCGGGCCAATTCCAGCCCTCCCAATGTTTATAGGGCCTATTATCTAAGAATGATGCTAACTTTATTAATGGATTGAAAAAATAATTTCAAAAAGAGTGATATTTCATGGCATGTGAAATTTGCATGTCACTCGGATATGAGGGCCCATAAATGAAGTTTTGCTGGAATAGAACCATAGCTGCTTGTTTATACCCTGTCACGACTGCTTTAGAGCTGTAATGGAGTTGCGTATTTGTTGCAGAAATCTTATTGCCACCAAGGCTTAATGCGTTCATTCTCTAGCCTTTTAGTGGGAATGTTTGCTGGTCATTGGTTACTGCACGAAGAGTTACTAATCTGAAGGGCACAGGGAAAAAATAGTAAGTCATAGTTCACCAGATTGTCTTCCAAAGGTGTCCTAGAAGCCCAAGGACAGCACAGTTTTACAGAGCACACACCCAGGCGGAGCAGGACACAGAAGCAGACACCCACGCAGATGGTTTTCCATGTATGAATTTTCAAAGAAGTCCCTGTCCCCTATAAACAAAGTCACACTTTAGAGCAAAACTTCAGTAACTTAGCATAATACTCTTAATTTCGATAATATTTTTGTTATTTTCTTAGCCTGTCACCTGCTTATTGAACTTATGCTGAGTTTGAAGGATTCCTTTTTAAACTTATTTTTTAAAACTCCATTGTATTTAGTAAGTATAAAAGAAGTGATGATTTCAAAACGACTCAGAAGCAGAAGCTTATAATTATTAAAAAAAGAAAAGCTAAAATTGATGAAAAAATTAAGGGTATATGATGATTGCTACCTGATAAATACCTGGACATTAGTCGTGGTTTTAAAGATAAAGAGTGAAATCTGTGCTAAAGCAGTAAAGATACAGTCCAGAGGAACCAGCTAGCGTGGTGGGAAGCTGACGAACTAGAAAATATTTGAAGAGTCTCTGTTAACACCAATAGAAATCCCCTTTAGGTTAGCACTAGTTCCAAAAGTAATAGGAATTCCCAGCTGAAAGGTTGATCAGGGTTAAGATGCCTAACTGTGGGTGTGGAAGTTTTGGAGGTGAAGGTTCAGTGTGGGCTCGAGGGAATCGGATTCCCAGGAGTCAGTGGGGTCCACCACTAGGATCATCCAGGAGCAATGGTACCTGTATCTACAGATTTTTAGGGTATCAGGAAATTTACTTTCTTAGAAAAATAAAACAGACTTGGAATACTTTACATATTCATTCTATTACTCAATGCCAATTTGCTTAATACTAAGCTTAAAATCCTCTTTGCAACTTCGGTCTCTAAGTTACTTAAAAACAGGGTTTTAGAAACAAATGCATTTGTAAAGGAGGGTGCTTTTGCATATCTGTGTAGCACAGAAAGACGGAAAGAATCAGAGACTTGTGTGGATTATAAACGAATTTGGGAAGCCTCAGTACAAGTACGCTAATGGCCAAGTGCGGAAGATACTGATGCCCATAGAAACACTGCCCATGGTAAGTTGCGTACTCAGTACCACTGTGTTTGCTCCAGGGAGTACCGCAGAGGCAGAAAGAAAAGATTTGCACTGTTCACAGTGACATTTAAAAAGAGCAGTTTAAAATATCTTCCAGTGTGGTAACAATAGATGTTCATCACTTTCATGTAGAGATGTTTATCTTCAAATGACAGTAGGGAAGGTTCTATTTATTTCCCGTTGACAGATTTCATACCCAACAAAAAGTTAGAGGACTTAGTGCAAAATGGAAAGTGGAGTGGAGACACAAAATGCCTCAGATCTTTGTAGCTGTTATTCATACAGATTTTTTAAGAAACAAAAAGTATTGAAGTTTATATGTGAGACACTTCTGGCTACTTATTTCATTAAGCCCTCAATAGCAGGTATTTTTAATTTCTGTTATAAAAATGCATATTTGCCCCTTTGGTCCTATATATTCTGTCTTTTAGCTCATCCAGAATAAATGGTATAGTAGTATTTGACTTACAAATATTTGAAATTTGAACTATAATTAATTAAATCTATAATGTAATCTCTGTGAAAACATTATCTTTTCTTAAAATAGGCATAAAAAACCTTTTATATTCAGAAAATAAAATGTGCTTATTGTGTCAGAATATGGTTTCTAATAAACTAACATTTTACCTAAGCTTAGAAGTTTGATAAAAATTGTTCCTGAACCACTCAGCCATAATTTAAATGCAGATTTAACAATTTTAATAGCATGTCTGCTTATAATCCCAATATGCATTCACTGTATACAATTTGGAAGATAAGACAAATGTAAGAAAACTATCAACAATCTAATCACCAAAAGATAAGTAACAACTAAAATGTATTTCAGGTTTCTTTTCTTCTATGCTGTATGTAAAAGTAAAGATATTATTGAGTAGTGGTGACTTTTCTTTTCTAAAACTTGTTACAAGTAATCATCCCATTTCTAATTATAACTAAAATTTAGATAGATTCATAGTTTTTACAGAATTCTATATGGTTATTGAAAATTTTTACGATATATGCCAGAGTAACAAGACAGACATGTGCGTGGAATGTGTATTAGTGCACATACCTGTTAGATGGTGGACAGGGTGAGGTTTTGCCTTGCTTGGTTTTGAAATTCAGTCTGGGGACTGGCACAGTGCACTGCTAGGAATGCCCGCCTGCTCGGGGATGCAGGTCTTGGGGTCTTGCCTGGTCCCTCACCTCTTCTGCTCCAGTGCTGTTCCCTGCTCTGCTTCCTGGCTGTCATGAACTGAGCAGCTTTGCTCTCCCGCACACGTCTGCCATGAAGTTTCCACCTTGGAGCCACCAACCATGGACTGACCCTCCTGAAAGTGAATGAGATGAAACCTTGTCGAATGTGTCGAATGTTTTGTCACGATGACAGGAAAGCTGACTAGTGTACCTGTAAAAATAAAGAGAAATATCAACCCAAATACTGCAACTCAATTCTGTGCTAAAAAGTTAGTGAATGTCCTTCTAAAAATTGTAAACTTTTATCACCAATTCAGAGTTATTATAGAATCTATTCTAAATATTGGAGGAAAATCCCTAAATCTCAGTAAACCAATGGAAAGGTACATTTTTCTCCTTTCATCATGAACATTCTGTTCTACACAGCGCCTTAGAATTCTTTGATGGATTCTCTACATCAGTCAGCCTCAAATGGCGAGGGTTGAAGATCACACGAGTCTTCAGGAGGAAGGCTGAGGTTGGTGCCCACCGCTTCTGCCTGGGATCCTTTCTCTGTATTCCTGCAAGTGTGCAGTTGTTACTGTGCTGTGGGCAGCACTGCATCCCCTGTTCTCATGAATATGACCTTATTTCATTGTAAAAAGCAAAACAGAAAAGAGGATAGAAATAATACCGAATTTCACAAAAATAGTAGGAAATTAACACTAGTCAATATATATCATATTGTTATCTTAGAAGTAGTTGTTCAGGTTACAAGATTTAGGCATGAAAAAAATGATCAAACAAACAGTGAAAGCACAAGCTGCTCTTTTTGATGAACTCACAGAGATTAGTAGTATAGTTATCCACCATACATACATACATACATACAAACATATGTAAACCTATATACATATGATCTTTTCCCTTCTTCCTTTTCTCCTTTCCCCTATGCTGGTTGTTCTTTCCTTTTGAGCACTTTCTTTCCCCTTCATTATCACAATATCTATTGTACATTTTGGATTTTATTACTCTTTCAATCGTATTGTCTCCCTAGTGTAAAAAAAAAAAAAAAAGAAAAAAACCTTATTTTATAACCTTATTTGGAAATAGTCTTTGCAGATGTAATCGAGTTAAAACAAGGTCACTCAGGACTAGAGTGTAGCCTCCACCCAATGACTGGCCTCCTCATAGGGTGGTATTTGGAGATGCACAGGTGTGCAGGGCAGTCCATGAGATGACAGAGGCAGAAGGAGCCAAGTCCTCCAAGGCTCGGCAGCAGCCAGACAGTAGGACAGGCTAGGAAGCATCATTGCCCAGAGGCCTTGAGGAGCACATGGCCCGGCCAGCACTTGTTTCAGGACTTCTAGCTTCTGTAGTTACTAACCCAATACATTTTCAAAAATAGAAAAGTAAAAAAAAAGTGATATTATTAATGAGAGTTTAAATGCATGATACAATTAATGTGCTATGTCAGGATAAAAAGGAACATTAAATAATGAGAGAAACACAATTTAGCAGGGTGATAACCAGCCCATATCCAACATAAGTGAATCTACATAGAGGCTAAATATATAGGCAAATTGCACTAGATAAAAAAGAGCTTGATACAAATAATGGAAACCTCAATGCTATCTTCTGTCATAAAGATCTCTTTCTATAGGTATAGATATAATATATATTATATCTACATAGAGAGAAAATTAAATGACAGCATTTACATGGAATAAAGTAAAATAAATAACGGACAATGGCAGTATTATAGTCAGGGTTTACAAGAGATTAGATTTAATACAGGACTTATAATTTATAGGATAATTTTATAATATTAACCCAAAGAGTCAAATGCAAAAGTGTGCAGCAGCTCTGTCCACACACTGTGAAGACCCAGAGGATCCACTGAGGGCCTGGATCCCACGGCAGTGCCCTCTGCAAGTCCAGCTGGAGGCCTAGAGCCCATGACAGTGTTTCATGCAAGTCTGTATCAAGGATCTGCACCGAGAAGGCCCAAAGGTCAGTGGTGGAAGCTAGGAAGTCTACACCAGAGGGGTGAAGGCTCTGTGCCAGCAGGCTGAGGGATCTGCACTGGAGCCAGAAAGCAATGCTCAAGGTAAGGACCAGAGCTCCCCCAAAGAGAACCGCAGCCATCCTCAGTGACAGCGAGGACCTGAGCTCCTCTGATGATGAGAACAGCTGAGTTCGTATCAGGGAAACCAGCGTCACAAGCTTCTCCAGGAGAATCCACAGCGCGCCATCCTCCCCTCCAGTTCTCCTTTTATGATGCTGGCAGCAGTCCTCAGGTGGGCCTTCCACGCCCAGCACCACGCTGACTCATTTAGCTGGGTGTTGCGAGATGGCCATTAGTTAATCCACAAGCAGAAATTATAAAAGCTAGCACACTAACAGGTTCTGGTAATTCTTTTTTATGTCCTTCATTTGTTTATTTCAAAAACATTTCCTTAAGTCTCTTTTTAATTAAATCACATTATACAAGCTAATAGACTGCATTTAGAACCTGTAATACAATACTGTTGTAGTCTCTATTCACTTAGATACAGTCATACACTGCATAAGGTCTTTCCATCAAAAAAGGACTTTACATTGGATGGTGGTGGCATACAATTATACTGGAGCTGAAAGTCCCCCTTACCTGGTGGCAGTGTAGCAATGGTAATGTGGTAGCACAGGGCATTGCTCACACATTTCTGGTAAAAATGCTGCTGTAAATAAACCTACTGTGCTGTTAGTTGTATAAAAGTATAGCAATGTAGCACATAGAATTGTGTAAAGTACCTACTATTTAACAGTAAGTGACTACTAATATTTGTGTATCTACAAAGATATACTTTTTATTGTTATTTTAGAATATACCTCTGATTTAAAAAGTGCTAACTGTGAAAAAGCCTCAGGCAGCTCTTTCAGGGGGGATTCCAGAGAAGTCACTGAATGTCAGGGAAGAAGGCATCTCATGGGGTCACTGTCCCCAAAGACCTGTGGGACAAGGCGAGGGGAGGTGGGAAGCCACGGCGGTGATGACTCTGAGCCTGGGTAGGGCTAACCTAATATGTATGAGTGTCAGTTCTTAAAAAAAAGTATTACAAAATGAATAAAGTATGCTTTATTGATATGTAATATTCTTGCATCTTTATGGGGTATGTTTACTAACGCAAAACATGTATACAATCTGTGGTAACCAAGCCAAGGTCATAAGCACTTCTGTCTTTCCAATCATTACTCATTTTTTTAAGTATTGGGAACTTAATAGTCTTCTCACGTTGACATGCCTCATACATTGTTTTAACCAGGAGCTCTGCTGATGCACCGAAGAGGATTGTAATGGTTGATACATTGTGTCAACTTGAGAAGTTTAAAAGCTTAACTTGGTTACTCAGCCTTCTACATCTTAGGGTGTGGAGGAGTTGCCCTAGGTCGACTGCTTAAACTCTAGGCTGTTGTGATGTTTGATTCATAGTGTCAATTTGAGAAGGTTAGAAGCTTAACTGAGTAACTCAGCAGGGGCCAGAGGATATTTACTTTGTAAATATCCTCAACCTGTGCCAGAGGAGGGCACCGAGATGGTGTGAGTGCTACCCCCACCCCAGGGTAGGTAGCCTGCTGACAGTGTAAGAGACGAAAAGAGGCTTGCTCTTCCTCCTTTTCTGGCTGCTTTTGCTGTCTTCTGCTGCCTTGAACTGTTGTTGCACTTCTGCCAACCCACCCTGCCTTGGAGCCTGCTGATTATGGATTGAAACCTCCATGGACTGTGAGCTAAATAAACCTTTCCTTCCTTGATTTTGGGTGTCTGGTATTTTGTGTCAGCAACAAGAGAAAAGTAACCAAGACAAGGATCCATAAGTCATTCTGCTTCACCTGTGTCGTGGTGCCCTTTATTGAATTTCTTTCCTCCCCACCCTGTTGCTCTGAAACAGTCTCTAGTAGCCACTCTTCCATACCCTTCTTGTCATACGTAGTATTTGGGTTTGTGTGTCTGGCTTAGTTTACTAAAGATTATGACCTTCGCATCCATCTCTGTTGCTGCAAATGACAGGATTTCATTCTTTTTATGACCAAACAATATTCCATTACGTTTATATACTACATTGCCTTCATCTATTCACTTGCTGAAGGGCATCTAGTTGATTTCATATTTTAGTTATTGTGGATAGTGCTTCAAGATAAATGACAGTGCAAATGTCATTTTGTCTCCTTCGGATATATGCTCAGAGACAGAAATTCTGTTTTCAGACTTTTGATGAATCTTCATAGTGTTTTCTGTAGTACTGTAATAATTTATATTCACACCAATAATGCATCCTCACATGCATGTTATTTCATGTCTTTTGGATGATAGTCATTCTTACTAGGCTGAAATGATAATATAGATTTGATTTGTATTTCCCTGGTGATTAGTGAGACTGAGTATTTTTTCACACAATTCTTGGTCATTTTGTATATGTTCTTTTAAGAGGTGTTCATTCAGTTATTTAGTTCATTTTTAAGTACAATATTTTTCTTTAAGCATTCAATTTTTAGAGTTTCTTATATATTATAGATACCAATCTCTCATAGAATGAGAAGTTTGCAAATATTTTCTCCCATTTGTAAATTATATCCTAATTCTATTGCTATTTCTTTTACTGTCCAGAAACTTTTCAGTTTGTTATAACCCAGTATTTCTACTTTTAATTTTGTTACCTTTGTCTTTGGGGTTCTATCTAAAAAGTACTGACTATCCCAGTATTTTAAAGGTTTCCTACAGTAATTTCAGGATTTAAGGTTTAACACTTAGGTTTGATCAGTTTTGAGTTGATTTTTGTCTACAGTTAGAGTTTCATCAGTGTATGTATATATTCAAATTTGTTAGCAACATTTATTGAAGAGATTGTCTTTTTCCCACTGAATATTCTTGATGTCATTGTCAAAATGAAGTTGGACGAGTAGACATGGATTGAGGTGCTCTGTTCTGTTCCACCCGTCTGCGTGCCTGTTTTATGCCAGTACCATGGCATTTGGTTACCGCTGCACTGTATTCTGAAGCTGGTCATTGTGATTACACCACCATCACCATCATCACCATCGTCCTCATTATCAATATCATCATCATCATCCAGGGTCACTCTTGCTATTTGGGGTCTTTTGCAATTCTGAATGAATTTTAAGATTTTTTTTCTACATGTGTGATGAAAGACATGTATACTGTATGGAAAATCTATTGAATTTTTTACATTGCTTTTGTCATTTCAACAATAATAATTCTTGTGGCCCATCTTTGGATTTTTGTATCCTCTGTAATTTCTTTCATCCATATTTTCTACTTTTCAGTGCAGAGATCTTTCACTTTCCTGAATTTATTCCTAATTTTTTTAACCTATTGTGAATGGGATTGCTTTTTAAATTTCTTTTTTAGCAAGCTAATTATTAGAGCATATCAATGTACTATTTTTATATGTCAAATTCATATTTTACAATTTTACTGTTTAGCTATAAATTTTAATAGCTTTTTGATTATTTAGTTTTTTTACGTATGAAATTATGTTAACGGGAAGCATGAATAGTTTAGCTTCTCTCTTTCTAGTTTAGATGTGCTTTATATGTTCCTCTAACGCAAGTACTCATCCTTAACATTATATAGGGGTAGACAAAATAGATATACTTCTTTTGTTCATACTTTAAAAAGAAACACTTTGAGCTGTTTTCTCATTCAGTATGGCTTTAGCTGGAGTTTTCATGGAAAGCCTTTAGTTTTTGAGATGTGATTCTTCTATAAATAATTTGTTGAAAGTTTTTATCATTAAATGATGTCGAATTTTATCAAATGCTTTTTCTGCACCTACTAAAGTGGTTATATGAACTTTTCTTTTCTTCTGTTGACTGACTTGCATATGTCAAATCATCCTTGTATCCCTGGAATGAATTCTATTTGATCATGATATATGAAATTTTGATTTGTATCTCAATTTAGTTTGCTAGTTTTTCTAAGGACTTTTGCATGTATATTCAACAAGGACTTGGGTCTGTAATTTTGTTTTATCTATGTGTGACTTTTTTTTATGAGGGTAATCCTAGCCTCATAAAAAGAGCTTGGCAGAGTTTCTTGCCTTTCAAATTTTGAAATAGTGTAAGAAGGATTATAAATAGAATTAATTGAATTGTAGGTTTTATCATTAAAGCCATCAGGTCCTGGATACTTTTAGATGGAAGATCTTTAATTATCAGCCTCATTACTCATTACTGATCTGTTGAGATTTTCTGTTTCTCCTTGATTTAATTTTGCTAGTGTTTATGCAGTTAGGAATTCATCCATTTCTTCTAGATTTTCTAGTTTTTAACATAATTATTCATTACTGTTTCTTATGACCCTTTGCATTTCTATGGTGTCAGTTGTAGTGTTTTCTTTTCACCTCTGAATTTATTTATTTTGATCTCCCCTTTTAATTTCTTGGTCAGTATTGCTAAAGTTTTGACAGTTTTGTTTATTCTTTCCAAAGAGTAATTTTTTCATTCATCATTTTTGTTTCAATTTTGTTTATTTCTTTTCTGATCATTATTATTCTTTTTCTTCTACTAATTTTGAGCTTGGATATTGTTGTTTCTCTGCGTCCTTGAGGCGAATTGTTAGGTAGCTTATTTGGGATCCTTTTATTCATATATGCATTGATTATGATAAACTTCCCTTGCAGTATTTCTCTTCCTGTATTCCACAGATTGTGATACATTTTGCTATCATTTAATGTATATCTAAATGTTTTTATTTATTTATTTCTTATTTTATTGATTTATTTCTTTGATTACACATTGGCCATTTCAGAGCATATTATTTGATTTCTGTGCATTCATATACTTCCCACTGATAGTTTTGTTATCAATTTGTAGTTTATTCTCTGGTGGTATGCAAAGATAGATGATATGATTTCATTATATTAAAATTTATTGAGAATTGATTTGTGGCATAATATATGATATATCATGTAGTATGTTCTATGTACTAATGAGAACCTGGTATATTATGCTGCCATTGGATGAAGTATTCTGCAGATTTCTGTTAGATCCATTTGTTCTGTAGTATCATCCAACTCAGATGCTGCTTTGCTGATTTTCTGTACAGTCTGTCACTGATGAAAATATAGTGTTGAGGTTTCCAAATATTATTACATTAGAGTCTGTCTCTCCCTTTATATCTAAGAATATTGGTTTTATATAATTGGTGATCCTTTCTTGGATACATATGTACTTAAAATTGTTATACCTTCTTACTGAGTTGATCGTCTTATAAAATCAATAATGATCTTTGTCTCTATTTGTAGTTTTTTATTTATATACTACTTTACAGACATGAGCACAGCTATTCCTGCTAACTTTTATTACTCATTTATGTGATATGTTGTTTTTCAAACCTTCACTTTTAGCTTGTGTTTCTTCATAGGCAAAATGTGTTTCTTGTAGGCAGCATATGGTTCAGTCTTTATCTATTTAGCCAGTCTGTAACTCATTAGTGAACGAATTTAACCCATTTACAATGTAGGTTATTATTGGTTGGTATGGACTTCTTTCTGTCAATTGTTAATTTTATTCTGCTTGTTTTTTTTAATATTTTTGGTTTTTTCTACTTCTCATTAATTTTCTAATTTAGTAGCTTTCAGCCAGGCTGAGATTCAATTGTGTTTCATCTTTTGTAAATCTATTCTTTTAGTAAGTTTTGTATATTCTTAAGGTTTCATGATGGTAGTTATCATTGTCTTACTTGCAGTGTGAGACACTCTTGAGTATTCCTTGGAGCACTAGTCAGGAGATGGTGAATTCTCTTAGTGACTATATGGATTTCTTCCATGGTTTTAAAAGATAATTTTGCTGGGTGTAATACTCTTAATGAACAGAGTGATATTTTTATCTTTCTGTATTTTGAATATGTCATCCCTTTCTCTTCTAGCCTGTAGGATTTCTGCTGTAAAATTTGCTGTCATTCCAATGAGCATTCCTTTATATGTGAATTGATGCTTTTCTTTGATGTTTTATGATTTTCTCTTTGTTTTGTGCTTTTGATACTTTGACTATAGTATGGTTGATAGAGGTCTAACTTATTTGAATTAGATTGGGGTCCTTTGAGCTTTTTGTATCTGGATGTCCACATCTCTTTTACATTTAGTTCATGAAATAAATGTTCAATGCATTTTCTCTTTTCTTCATATTCTTAAATTTCCATAATGAAATTTGTTCACTTAATGCTC
Source organism: Dasyprocta punctata (assembly GCA_004363535.1). Classification (NCBI taxonomy): domain Eukaryota; kingdom Metazoa; phylum Chordata; class Mammalia; order Rodentia; family Dasyproctidae; genus Dasyprocta; species Dasyprocta punctata. The sequence continues at coordinate 28,889 of RJWM01002690.1, forward strand.
TTTCAAAGTCTCTTTTATCTTACTTCATTTTCTTTTCTTTTCTTCTCTCTCTCTCTCTCTTTCTCTCTCTCTCTTTATCACTTATTTATTCATTAGATTGAGTTGATTCTGAAGTTCTATCCTGAAGTTTAGAAAGTCTTCTGCTTGTTCTAGACTGTTGTGGAAGTTCCCCATTATTCTTTTTATTTTTTATTTCTTAAATTGAAGTTTTAACTCCAAGATGTGTGATTGTTTCTTCTTAATGGTTTATATAACTCCTGTGAATTTGCCACTCATAGCCTAATTTATTTTCTATATTCTCTTGTGTCTCACTGAATTTTCTTAAGTTCACTGTTTTCAATGTTTTTAAAGTCATTTCTCAGACTTTCTTCAAATTAATCTCTATTTCTGAAAAATAGTGCTCCCCTCTTGATGTGTGTCATATTTCCCTTCCTGTTTCTTATTCCTTACATTGATATATGCACTTCCAGTGCAGCATTCACCTCTTCCAATTTTATGCAGTAGATTTGGAAGGAAAAGACATTTCTTTTTATTTATTTGGGGCATAAAATATTAGTTGGATATGTGCCTTGGTTGTGCTTAAGAACTTAGTCTCCATGTGATTATTTCATCCTTTATTCTCGGTGTCTGTTAGTGCAATCGGCTAGACCACAGTAGTTTACAACAGTGTTTGTACAACCTGGTAGTGAATGAAAGCTTCCAAAGGTGTGTGTTCTCACTCCACCAAGTGAAGCCTTGGGGTCAGTAGGCTTGTGGGGGAAGCTGCCCCTGTGTCAGTGGTACACGATATGAATAAGATTATCCCTAGGTCCCTCAGGACAACCACAGGTGACAAGTGTTAAGTCACCCACACCCACATTTTGAACCACAGGATGCAAAGCAAACTTTCCCCAAAGTTTTCAGGGTTAATATGGGAGACTCTCAGAACTGTGGCATAAGCAGCCATAGTTCTAAATTCTAATGATGGAACAGAGACTTTCCCAGGCTCCACAGGATGAGCACAGGTGGCGTTGGCATCTGTGACACTGATAACTGTGAATTACTGGTGCAGGAACACAAAAGGGGCCATCCCTAAGTCCCCTGAAGTGCTTTTAGTTTGTGCTGGGGCTTGTAGCACTGTTAGCCTCTTTTACGAATTTGTGACACCCAGATACCAGTTTCCCAGGTCTCAAGGGATAAACACAATGGGCATCAGGGCTTTGGACATCAGCGCTGTGGTGTAATATCCATGGCAGTGAAGAGGATGTTCCTTAAGTCTCCTGGAGTTGTGCATGTGACATTTGATCTCCTGTTGCTGGTGTCTATGCTGAGAAGTTACAGGGCATGGAGAAGACCTTTCTGAAGTCCTGTGGATTGTGCACCACTGGTACTGGGTTTTGTGGCTTTGGTATCTGTAGTCCCATACCTACAGGACCTGGATGGCGATGTCTCTGGGTCACGAGTGGCAAGTTCCACTGGGGACGAGGCTTGTGCCTTTGGGAGCCCCAGACCTGGAACTGCAGAACACGAGTGGGTACCTCCCCTGCTCTTCAGCGGCAAATGGAGTCATGCTGAGGCTTTTTCATTTGCTGTTGTTCTGCCAAGTTTGTGGCCTGTCAATGAGCTCTTCCCTTGTTCCTTCCTACAGAGTCCCAGGGGATGGGGGTCAGGACGCTGGTGGCCTCATCCTTCAGCTGCAGGAAAGGGCGGAGATTTTTCTCAGATCCCAGCAGACAGACGCAGGGGTAGGGCCGACTTCACAGGAGCAGCTTCAGTCCCTGGGCTGTGGGCTGGGGACACCGTCCCTGGTTCCCATGGGGTAAGCACAGGCAGGACTCTTGTTTGTGGCTTCCGTGGCCACTGATCCGGGTGCCGCAGGGCGCTGAGGGTGCTGTTGCCTCTTCAGTGCACCATGCACTGGCCCAAGGCTTCCGGCCGAGTGAGGAGGCCAATAACTGGCACCTAAGCCAAGAGGGCTTCTTCCAGCTGCTGTTTTAGTGGTTTGGATCTGGAGATTTGGCAGACCCAAAATGGCTTCCTTCTTTGGAGCGAAACACTCACTCATAGACCAGCCAGCTCCCCCAGTAGATTTAAGCCTCCTTAGGGCTATAGAATCCTGCAGCAGCTGGGACCACTGGTCTGCTGTGATGCTCATGATGATGGGTACTTTTCTGCCCATCTTTTCCTGAAGAGCAGGTGTCAAGGCTGTAAATTGCATTGATCTTTCCTACTTTGCCTGACTGACTTTCCATGCCACTGGATGGTTCCTGTCACTTCTTTGTCATTTTCCTACGCATCCCTTACTCAGTCTCCTGGAAATATGGTTTTTCCTTTGTTGTCCCTGCTGTTTTCCCTCCAGGTAGACTCATATGCAGGGCTCTTTTATGTAGCCATCTTTCTGAGGTGGATGATTATTTCAAAAATGTTTTAAAAATTAAGAGAAGAATGTCCTGGGAGGCTGAGTCAGAAGGATCCCAGGTTCAAGCCCAGCCTGGGCACCTTGTCTCAAAACGAAAAGGAAATTTAAAAGAGGTGGGGATGTAGCTTAGTGTGAAGGCCTCGAGTTTCACTGCCAGACTTCAAAGAACAGACAAGCAAAAATCCTTGCAAAATTAGGACATAATGGAAGAATGTATTTCTGTATGGCTATAGAGTATTTAAGGGAAGTGCTATTGTAAGAGTCAAAAAGTTTATAAGGTAAAGTAGTCGCAGTAAACGAAGGCTAATTTGTTACTGGAAAAGAGTTTAAAATCAATCCGTTGTGCTCACGTGTGCGGTGTTTCTCGTCTGCAGTGCTCACGGTGTGTCCACCCTCACCTCTGCTCGCCGAGCACTCAGACTCAGCCAGGCAGCTAACAGTCCTGCGAACTCTGAGCATAGGAAGTGCCAGACACAGAGGGACCACTTTTCTACCTTTTACACCATGTTTTCACTGTGTCTCTTCCATATCCGGGTATACTTCCGTATGAAAATATTTGCATTGTTGTCCTCAGTGCCCAGAGTGTGCAGCACAGTAATAGCCGTGCAGCCTTGTAGGATAGGGGCGCTGGGCTGCACCCTGCAGTCTAGGTCCCCAACAGTAGGCTGTGGGTACTGGCTGTGGTCTGGTCTGCTTGGTTAACACACTGTGACAGTTGCACGATAAAATCACCTACTGGCACATATAGGAAGATGACTACGAGAGTGGATGCTGTGCTGGGGAAACAAAGTCTGGGTTAGCATCCTGCGCTTGCCTTCGGCAATGGAACTGGACATCTCTGAGTGATGAAGCACATATAGAGAACTGCAAACTGGGGTTGAACTTGGGATGATTATTTACCGCTCAGTTGATCTGAGGCAGTTTTCTTACCCACTCTGAGAGTCAGTGTTCTTGTCAAGAAGATGGAGAACAGTCTCCAAGGCTGAAATTCTGTCTACAATTTTAGAAACCTGTTATATAAAGCTACAAAAGACTCCTGAATACAAAAGGCTCTGCAAGCCCCTTGCAAATAAGGAACTGTAACCGGGTTAGAGTCACTAAAATACCAATGGAGACAACTTCTGCAAGATAAAGCAACTGTGTCTTCCAAGGAACAACAAAGGGAGAATTAAGCCAGTGTTGAAATAATAAGTAATGTTACTTTTATTTATCCAATATTAAAAATGTAAGTTGGGACTCCAATGGGCCTCGCATGTTGAAGGCCTGTTTTGAATGTAACCCCTGCCAGTGGTGGTGCTGCCTATGGAAACTGGCTTCGTGGGTGATCTGTGCATGTTAGGTCTCTTCCAACGTTTGCATCCAGGGATGAAATGAAATCGCTGGAGTCCATCTTCGCTCTTTGCCATGAGCACTGACAATAGTCAGCTGGAATTATCCTCCTTAATAATCACTTTCTTGATGAAGTCGAAATATTTCTTTTTCACATCATATTAGAATTTAAAATGAAGAACTAGTGATCCACAGGATAAATTGTGATACTGAAGAAAAATGTCAATGTGTAAGGCACAAGCAGCATTGCACACACGCCAGGTGGGTGAACAGAGAGAACGGGTGTCTGAAGTCATCATAAATATATAATAACAGAAAAACATCCAGGAAGGAAAATGGATAAGCCAGCAAAAGGAAAAACGTGGAAAAGGGAAGATAAAAATAGGAAAATCCAACATTTGTCTCAGGCCTTTCCAATATGCAAGAGAGAAAAAAAATGGGCATGGAAGAGTGTAAATGTTTTAGCAAAAGGGAAAAATGCTTGAAATGAAAGAGCCCCAACACAGGAGATGTGTTTTTATATCCATCTTGAATGTTTCTGTGAAAGCTAATCACAAGGACTGAGAAGAATATTGGTGCAGCCTAACCTTTGAGTGTCTATAAACACATGCACTTGGGCACTGCGTATGTTCTCACACGGAGAATTTAGTAGATCCCAGACTTGAGGGCATGAGAATAACCCTTGGAACTGAATTACAAACCCACCCCATAGAATTTGCGCTTCCAGCATGTACTCTGGCCGACTCTGACACACACTGTGTGCAGTCCACAATGAGGAGCATTCTCTGCTCATCCTACTCTTCACCATGAGACAGATGGATTTCCTCCTGGCACTTTGTCTAGTTTCCTGGGCGGTATTATAAACACAGACCAACTCAGGGAACTGAAAATCACCTCTTTGGTTCTGCAGCAGGTTAGCCCTGAGATCAGGGTAAACACTTCACACTGAGCAGGACAGTTGCTGAAGTCTTTCTAAGCAATAGCTTGTGACTCTAAGAGAGGAAAGCGATTAACAGGAAACCTGGTTTGAGATTCAGAAATGGAGACTTAAGTCTCCCTGAAAGACAAGATAATATAACCCACAATATGGAGGGAATATTCAATTTCAGCCTTCTGAAGTTTAGGGAATAATAGCAGCAGATGATACTGGTGCCCTCCAAAGAATCTATTAAAATGTATTTCAAAAATGGATTTTTATGGAGAAAATGTAGTTCACTTTTAGGCATTCCTGAATGATGATTACTCTTCATTATCAAGGAGAATTCAAAGAGGAAAGCTATTTAATGCTAATCCATGAAGGGCTGCTAAAAATTCACAGGGAGAATATTCTGTACTTGAAAGAGCAGACCAACCTGCAGGAATGGAAGATTATTAGAATAATGGTACAATGATGTGTGTAGGTGTGTTTACAACATGAAGATGATAAAACAATAAATAATTATAAGAGGAACTGCATTTAAGGCAGCATAATACCTTCTAAATACTTGGTTACTAGAAAAAGAGTATCCTTTCATAAACAACATAAATCTTAAGTTTCTCATTAAATAAATTCTGCAGTACTTTATCTTAGGATTTGTGGTTGAAATAGAACCAGACTGATTGTACCAAATAGTTGTGTACAGTGAGCATGACTCTATGCCTGTGCTTTTATCAATTATCTTCAGCTTCAAGTACAAGAAAACCCAATTAAGCAATGACTTAAGTAAAGTGGGGGTTTTCTTCTTCCAAAGTGCAGAGGAGCAGGGAGTCAGGAAAGCTGCGGCGCTGCCAGCTGCCGCTGGAGAGGGGTTCCTGGAGTTACTCTCTTTAAACACCGTAGCATGTGGTTTTCCATCCTCTGGAAATCTGTCTCCTCACAGCAGAAAGTCTGCCCTCTCCATCCTTCTGGCTGAAAGAGGGGACAGCACCCAGTAAACGGTATGATCAACTAAACCTGTCCCTTCGCGAAGAACTTTGCTAAAATCCCCCTGGAAATGATGTAGTCTACCTGCGTCCTGCAGTACCGTGTCACGTGACTGCTCTCAGTAGTACACAGAAGATCGCAAATGCAGTGTTCTCACTGGTTACGCTCACTGTTTAAATAATGTGGTAAAGCAGACACTGGATATCAAGTAGGCAAACAGCAGTGCCTATTTGGTGCCTGTGCCTGATTTAGACCTTTAATAAATCTCATGCATCTTATTTCTCAACTGGAAGCAGAAATTGACATACAGAAATGTTAAGGATCTTGTATAAGGTCCTTACCAACTAAAATGTATGAAGTCAATGATTATAGCTTACATAATCGAATGCTACACTCTTTTCCCAACGTATTGAATTTTGCTAGGAACCACTAAGCAAAATATTCCTTACATAATAAATTTCAGAAATGGAACATCATAAGTCAGGTGATCAATGGCTGTTGATGGTGGTGACTGCGTTTCTAAATTGCAATTTTTTAGGGCATATACCAAGTTTTCAACATTTTTGTATTCCAGTGCTTAGTCAAGGGCTTCATTGGTAGAAATTCAGGAATGTTGGATAAATCTGGATATAGAGATTATATTTCAAGTTCAAATAACTTTATGAAGTTTTAGTACTTTACTTTGATGTCCCCATAAGGCTTCACGAGCATGTTATAAAATAGGCAGTGGGCAAATATTTGCTAATGGCTTAAATAGTTGCAGTGTGATTTTATATGGAGGACGGCATATGTGTCAGGAAGGAGAATGGCACTAGAGGAGCCACCAGAGTCATGGCCTGTTTGAGTCATGAGTTGAACACACAAGTGAGAACGAGCTGGAAAACGATGGGCAGATGAACTGCCTTTGCATTTGGTTTCCCTGTGACAAACTTCATCTCCTCAGTCAATAAACACGGGCTGAGCATTGGGCTGGTACCAGATGTTTTCCTTGTGGTAGACGATACAACACATAAAACAGCACAAACAGATTCTCATGTGTTGAATTTTTATCTCTCAAATGAAATTCTGATTCCCAATATCTGTGAATGTCATCTCATTTGGATATAGGATTTTTGCCAAAATAATCAACTTAAAAATTAAGGCATTAGGGTAGTTCTTATTCCTCTATTATAAATGTCCTTATGAAGAGGGAAATTTCCAAGTAGACACAGAGACACACACCCCTAGAGAATGTCATGTGAAGAAAGTAGGGTCGGGTGACGTTTCTACAGACCAGAATTCTCTAGAGGACAGCCAGAGACTGGGAAGACACGGACAGACCCTTGTTTGCATCCTTCAGATAAAGCAACGCAATCACAACTCGACTTCAGACTTCCCCACAGAGCCGTGAGATGGTAAGTTGCTGCTGCTCGTGGGTACTTTTCTAGGGAAGCCCTGGAAAACTACCACCAAGGGGAAGCTTCTGCCTCATAGAACTTCGTGCTCTGCTCAGGAGCAGGAAGGGAAGTAGAGAGTTACCAAAAGAGCACGGCGGGACTTCATCTGGGAACGCAGTCACACAGGAAGGGAGCCGCGGTGGGGAGACCAGAAGTGCTGTTTGGATAACGTGACCTTCGGTAAGAAGCCGTTCCTGACGAGGGGTGAGGGACTGGTGCGCGCACCGTGGGAGGCGCCCAGCCTTTGGCTCTGAGGAAGAGGAGCGCACTTGCTCAGAAGAGCTTCCGGGAGGCTCACGCGCAGACTTGGAGTAGGGAGAGGGAGGCTGTTAGGGGTGTGAACCGTCCGGGTTCATTTTAGATTTAGATGGTGATTTTGACTTCTGTTCTGAAACAGGATGCCGTGGGAGGGATTTCTGCAATGATAATAATAAAAGGTAATAATAGTGATGCGATCTAAGTTTTAAAGAGATGTCTCTGGCTGCTATGTGGGGAGAAATTTTAAGTGGGAAGTGTATTCGTTACTTTCCTGTCACTGGAACAAAATACCCAACAACGACAACTTGAAAAGAAGGATGATTTATTTTGGCTCACGGTTCCGGTTCCCTCACGGTGGACTCCGAGGCAGAGATGACGCGGCAGAAGGGCCTGGCACGGGGCAGCCGTTCAGCGCGCGGCACCAGGGAGAGAGAAGGGAGGCGCTGAGGCCACAAACACAGCCCGGATCACAGCCCGGGGTCACCTCTGCTGAGTAACCCCATGATCCAGGCTCTATTCAGACACATCAGACTTTGCGGGACCTTTTTATACTTAAACCATAGCAGGAAGCACAGTCAGAAGCCTGAAAATCGGGGCGGCGGCTACTGTAAGGAAAGCATTCGGATGAGAGGCGTGGCTGGCGTGAGGCCGGGCAGTGGGAGGAGACGGCGTGGGTCAGGGACCTGGAGGGTTAGGTGGAGCCTTGCGCGAAGACGGGGACCCTTTCTAGGGAAACGGGGAGCAAGTCTGTGGTGGTGCAGCCGAAGTTCCCCCTCAGGAGAAGCAGCTCGTTAGGAGGCACCGACTGTGGGTGCCGGAAGGCACAGAGGAAGTGATGGAGTCTTGGAGAAGGGAACCCGGAGGCTGCAGCCGCGCTGTTACTCAGCCCCCGGGAGCATCGCTCCGCCCACTCTCGGCTCTGAGTGACATTTCTGGACCCAAGCGAGCAGCTGTCACACTTTGCTCTCCACAATGAACTAATGGATTTCATTTTCTCTAGTGAAGGCTCAGTTTGAACAGGCGGAAAAGCCTTATTATTTAAATCTCCTGAGGCTTTGCACCTTTAATCTAGGATTTACCATCCATCCATTAATTGAAAGGGGAAGAAAATTACTTAAAACAAAAATGCATACTGATTTTTCACCCACTAAGCAAAATGATTTGGCTTAATATTATCATATGCTCTTTGTGAGAAGAATCCAATAAGAAGTACTTAATCATTTAAAACCCCACAAAATTGTTTAAATTTTTCTTCGTATCTAGCTATTTGAATATTTTCTTTAGTTACTTCATAAATTACCTCACTTTACGTTCCAGTTTTTTTCAAGAGCACCAAATGCCACTTTCTGAAAAGAAAAGTTTGCAATCAAGTGAAATGTAAAGATAACAACATTGAGTTCAATGAAATAGTCTCTGACTTTAAAGTACGATAGTTTTCAAAATCATTTTCTTAATTTTGCGCATGAACCAGTGGTCAAAGTATGAGGTGAATGTGATAGCAAGTCATTCACATACTGGATTCCAAGTGTTGCTATTTCCAGCCAGTGACTTGAGTGTCATTAGTTCAAAGCTGAGGAAATCATTAACCTGTGTGTGCCTCAGTTTCTTCTTTAAAGTGGAAGTAAAAAGGGATCCTACTTAGCGAATTTGCTGCAGGTCTTAGCTGAGTTGAGGCATGGTAAATAGCATGGCTGTTAAGCTATATTATTATTTCTTTCTGTTGCTGGAGCTCCCTAAGTTTTGATTTCAGGTTCCATTTAGAGAAAAATGCAGTTGCGGTTAGTTTTGATGCCTCAAGCGCCCTAGGGTTTGCATCAGAGTTAAGGGAAGAGCGTGGCATGGAAAAGGCCCAGGCATTGGGGTGGGCAGAGGGAGGCCGATCACGGGGTCAGTGGGTCTCTGCGCCTCCACCTTCCTGACCGTATCTGCTGAAATGTCCTAAGTCCTGTTTCCAGGCGACAAGGGTCACTGCTGCCTGCTGCAGCCTTCCACCCTCCTAGGTCCCTGTTGCAGCAAGCCCATTTGCTCCTCCAGTTGGGTGCATGGGGAATAAACTCCTTTGCTTAGCTGCTCCCTCTCCCGCAGACTTTCTAGGCCTAAAATCTAGACTGCCCCCCCTCTAGCATGAAGTGAGGTGGGGTGGGGTGATGCCCTCTTCCTGGGCTTTTCACAGCTGAACTTAGAAAACCGTTTGGCAGACCTGTTCACTGACCCTGTTCCTCCTCATCTGATCGAAACTGGAGGTCAGCAGAGATGTGCATGACTTGGCCGCAGAAGCATGTTTGTTGTTGAGGTCTCCTCCCAGGCATTTCGGGTTTCCTTCATTTTTCCCTTCACCCAGAAAACTGTTAATGTATGAATCCACAGTGAGACTTTGGATCTTTGCGTACTCCATTAACTATTTTATGGCATTAAATCTTCTGGGCTAAGACTTTTGTGGGTCCAAACCTTTTCTACCCTCTCCGTCTTCCTCTCTCCTTGTCTGTCTCTCCCCCTCCATCTTCCTCTCTCCTTCCTCCTCCCCACTTCCTTGAAGAGGTGTAGAGGGAGCTACTGATAACTGAGATCACAGAGAATAAAATTTCTAAAGTCCATGGAGGTGTGCTGTTTATTCTTTGTTCTTTCAAATGCACCACCTGTGCCATGAAATGTCTCGGAATCTGTGACAGAAGGACAAATTGAAACCTGGTCATTTTCTGCAATTGCTTATAACAATTTTAGGGTGGTGGACCCACAAACCCCTAAATAGTTACAATAATTAGAGGGGAGTGGGATGAAACATAGAGCCCAGAAATACAAAAGATTCTACAAAACAGCATGTTAGGGGAGGAGCCCGTGTGGGGAACAGCAGGCTCTCCGGGCTGGCTCTGCTCGGCGCGAGCTCCTGTCCGCGGTGACATTCAGGAGGCAGCACCCGGGCCTGGTCGGGCCTCGGGGTCTGAGGGAGGTTCTCGGGGGGCTGGAGGGGTGCCGTTGGGCTGACAGAGCTAACGAGCCCCCGTGGAGAGTTTCCCGTGTGAGGAGGTGGGGCGATTTGGTGAGGGAAGGTTTGTCCTTTCTGAGCCGTGAGCTCCCTTTGCGCGCCCGGCTGCCGGCCTGTGAAGAGCTGCCCCTTGTCTCTCAGGTGCGGTGAGAACAAACCAAGGCGGCGGAGGCACCCTCGGGGGCTCACCCGTGGGTGGTGCTTTGCAGGACCAGCGCGGTAGACCCCGTTTGTTTGCCTTGCCGAAGTCTAAGTGATACATTGTTAGAATTTTTTTGAGTTTATCTGTCCTCACATTCTGTCATCAGCAGTGCATTCTGAAAATATCCCCACGCTAATAGGACCCCCAGCGAGTGATGGTTTCCACGCACACATCTGGAAAACACACACAGGAAGCTTCAGGACTGTGATGAGGGGGGAACTAATCCAAAGGCCTGGATTTAGCTGAGTTCCCAACTAATTATTAGATAATTGTTTCTTCTATTATTTTAATAAAAGAGCTTCCCTTGACTTTTCTATCCTACTAAGAATGATCCATCTACTTTGGGGATTGGCATTATTGGGAGAAGGCTCTGCCAGTTTAATTTCCATTTCTTTATTTCCATTAAATAAAGGCTTACATTAGTCCTCATGTTATTAACTACTTAATGGATTTAGGAAGGAGGCAGCAAAAGAAGAATTGTTCTTTGCATTGAAATGAGACAAATAACATTCTCAGCTGATTATGCATTTAGGGAAAAAAGTCTCATCCTATTGCTACCTCTGAAGTCTGCAGAGGTAATGAATTAATTCATTTGTGAGCCCAAGTGTGTCTTCCATTGTGCTCATTATCAAGTTTCCCAGGTGTTCAGGGCCTTATAAGTATAAATTAATGTGACTTTTAAACTCGGTAATAGAAATAGGTAGCATATGGTTCATAAACTATGAAACTATTCCCATACTGGCGCTTTTTTTAAAAAAATGGTATCATTAACTATTAAATCAAGGTGTTTCCCCAATGTTGGAATGTGTTATCTTGTCACAAATAAGCAAAGAAACATAATCAACAAGAAAAACCACATAGTTGCCACATTTCCTTCCCACTTCCCCAAACTTACACAACACAGTAACAATGTAATAGGGAACAGCAGAACACATGACAGGAGCATTTCATATCATTTCATGATATGTGCGTGATAAGTGATTTGAATCAAGTACTCACTGTCCCTCCGTAAGTTTGTTCAATGAACAGAAAGGTTTTGAGCATTTGTCATCTGCCTGGCAGGATGCATGATCCAGAAAGAGGTGAGATCCTTAAACAAAGGTCCACAAGAGAAACACTCAGAAAGCAATGCAGAGATTACAGTGCTTGGGACAGGCAGCGAGCTGAATCTTGAAGAGGAGTGTAGGTAGCAGCTCAAGGAAAGATCTGGAGCCCTTCAAAAGTTGTTTTTCCCATTTTTTTTATTAGCACACAGTTGCATTATGTAATAATTACATCTCCGTGACTCTAGTGGTGTTTCATGCTTCTTATTTTTCAAAAGACATTAAAATATAAAGGCTTGGTGTGAGTAGTCACCTGTGTGAAGCCCTGATTTGACTGAGGTGTTAGAACCTGAAAAGGTAGGGCTTGCTTTCTCCCACACAACTGCGGGCGGTTTGTATTCAATAGGGATGAGTTACATAACGTGAGATGTAGAGAGAGTGAGTGTGTGTGTGTGTGTGTGAGTGTGTGTGTGAGTGAGTGTGTGTGTGAGTGTGTGTGTGAATGTGTGTGAGTGTGAGTGTGTGTGAATCTGAGTGAGTGTGTGTGTGTGAGTGTGTGTGAGTGAATGTGTGAGTATGAGTGTGAATGTGTGTGAGTGTGTGAGTGTGTGTGAGTGTGTGAGTGAGTGTGTGTGTGAGTGTGTGTGAGTGTGTGAGTGTGTGAGTGAGTGCATGTGTGAGTGTGTGTGTGTGTGCGTGTGTGTGAGTGTGTGAGTGTGTGTGAGTGAGTGTGTGAGTGTGTGTGTGAGTGAGTGAGTGTGTGAGTGTGTGTGAGTGAGTGTGTGTTGTTGGAAGCCTGTTGGAAATACTTGGAAAATAGTTACGGCTTAAATGAAAGTGTGAGTAAAAACTTTGAATTACAATTTGTAAACATGATTCTGTTTAAGAAAATACCACAGAAGTATACTGTAATGAGACAGCAGATGCATGGGTTATTAGATCTGCTACATCTAATAAGTGTGAGCTTTGCCGTTTGCTGTCTGAAAGCAGAGGTGGAAGGGCAGGAGAGAAGATCACAGCTCCCTTGACCAGTTAGGATACAATACATTAATTTTTTTCTCCCAACAGTGTGAGGATGGGATCTTTGCCGGGGAAATACAACCAGAGACATAGGCTCAGAGGATCAGGGAGAGGGGTGATCTATACCTTCTCAGTGATTTCCTGTAGGAAAACTGAACAGCCAACTACCTTTTGCACTGGAAGTATTACTTGTAATACAGTGGTTTGTTTTTCCTCATATGACGATGCTGATAGATAGATAGATAGATAGATAGATGAATATAGATCTCAAAGTCAACCAGCGTTAACAATGGACAAGCCTATTCCGAGGCTACTGTGGCCAATCATTAATATCAGCCCAAACTAAACAGTAGTTGCCAAAAGAAAGAAAAATGAAAAGTCAGAAGGCCGTGTCCCCCAGCAACGCCCACTGGCTGCAGGCAGGGCTTAGCAATCAGCCTCCAGCCGGCTGGCTTGCTCACAGCCACTCACAAGCAGGGCTTTCTCAGAGCTGCCTGCTCTTTGGTCCCCACCGAAGGGTACTTTCAGCTCATTGATAGCCTCAGGCTTTTCCTCTCTGATGACTGCTCCTCAGTGCTTCCTTGCCTCAGATTTTCCCTTTTCTTGCTCCATCAGCGTTGAGGTTCTTTACCAGATCTGCTGCGTCACAGAATTCTGCTGTCCCCCAGAAGTATCTCGAACAGCGGGCAGAGGCCTAAGCACCCTCTCCTTCCTGTGGCGTCCATGGATGACCTTTCTGTCTGGCCCCTCTGTCCATGGCAAATGAGAGCCAGAAAGTCCCTTTTCTGGGTGCCCTGGGGCACTCGGTTCCCAGAGGTGTGCTCTTCGTTTGCTGGAGTTCACTTCAGCACAATGTTTTTTAAAAATATATCCATGACTTTTTGAGTTAGTATTCATCAGGAAGCTATTGCAACTTTGAATTTCTAAATGTGATTAAAAAGCGTGATAGTAACAAAGTTCAGTAACAGATTTTAGTCAGTTAATAGGTAACTATTAACCTATTCACCACATAATTCCTTCTTTCGTTCATTACATTTTTAGTAGACTTTGCCTCATTTTGTTACATTTGTGTCTATTAACCATAATGTCTTATAGAGACCTTTGATATTAAAAACAATTGTATTTTAAAAGTTAATATTAAAGAAGCACATGAACAACTGTAGTTATTACCAAGATAGCTTAAATCATTAGATGATATTGAGGGATATACCCTTAAATAACTTACAAAACTGTTTTAATGATCATGTACATTTAATATTTTTTCTGATTAAAAATTCAACTGCATACTAAATTATACACCAAATTCTTATAATACAGATATGCATGTACTGGAATGTTTCAAATAATAAGACTGTAGTTTTTTGGGTTCCAGAATAAACACGTAAGTAAATGGTAATTAGTTGTACTTTGATTCGAAGGTGTTTTCTGGCAGAAGCCTTCCTGGATATTGTTTAATGTTGAATGAGTTTCCACCAGAGGTGTCATGTTCTCAGAATCCTCATAGTGTGGTGGTGATGGGGAGCTCAGAGGCATTCGGAGAAGGGGAGAGGTGGCACACACAGCAGCATTGTGTGACCACGGAGGTGGCAAAAGAATGACACAAGACATCAGGACCCTTCAGTCCGGGATTCATGCTTTTTCATTCTCAGACTCAAGGAATCCTCAAACATGACCTTTAGTTGTTCACAGAGGCTTATTTTATTCAATTGTCAATTGGGGTCAGAATCACTAGTTTACTGGGTAATTTTTAAAATCAGATGAAATATTGTGGATAGTAGTTCCCAATGAGAAGCTATGAAAGAGTGGGAAAGTTGATAAAATGTAAGAAGAAGCAGGGTGATTTATTTTGAGCTTTAAGATCAGGCAATCCCAGTGTAATTACCCGTATAGACCTACCATCCTTAGTTATGTGGCAAAAATAAATAAATAAATAAAACAATATTGATTTTGAATGAAGCATTTTCCTATACAATGCTGGTTTGTATTCTTTAGTCAGAGGGGAAATGTAATCAGGAGTTCATGCTGATTGCTTGAAAATGCCTTTCCTTGAAAATCTGACATGCTATTTATGGAATTCATCTTTATGTGTGATTCTGCTCCTAGCCATTGGTCACTTGTGATCCTTGTATGAAATCCTGGTTCTGTGTTTTATTTTGTGTAGGAGGATACTCATCTGGAGTGCGTGCTGCATCAACACGTGGCTCAGTGTCCCAGGAGACCTGCACCTCCTCCTTTAGCACAAACGAACATTCTCATTTAGAAGAAAAAAGTAGAGATATCTGTGTTCAGCAGGAGTCAGCAATAGGGCTTTTGAAAAGAAAAATAAAGAGGTCATTTTCTGTAACCAGGGCCAGCAAAGGGAGCCCGGGGCTCTGTGCTTTGCTGGAGCAGTGGTCCTGCCCTCCCTGTGATTGATGGCCTGCCCAGTGGACGCTGGCCACAGTGATGGTGTCACAACCTCCGCTCCACACTCGGCAGAGCTGCCCACCCCCACGGGGAGGGGGCCGGGGTGCCTGGGCTTGCAGAGCTGACAGGGCCACAGATGTCCTCAGATGCCGGCCCATGGTGTGGGGTGACTTTGTGTAAAATCCACATTCAGTTTATTTTAGCTTGTTTTACAGGTATAGAAGTAAGATTAGAAAAAGAATAAAAAATCAGTAGAAATCCCTTTTGGAGGTTGTAGGAGAAGTATTAGTTTCTTTTTAGTAATATGATTTTTTGCCTTCTACATTTTACTCATAAGCATGTATAAATTCTAAAATGAAATACATATGGGCTGGTAAAAATAAAATTACGTGCTTAATGAGGGAGCCCAATGTAGTGAAGAGAGCATGGAATTTAGAGCCAGACCTGTGTTCATATTTGAACTCTTGGGCTAAGTAGTTGAAGGTCAGAGAAAACGACACACAGGGCATTACAGGACAGAGCCCCGGGTGCGAAGTCTGCACGCGGAGGACTCCCCGCCAGTGCGCCGGCACCCTGGACAGCTCCCGGTCCCCGGCGGCGTCCGCGGCTCCCTTCTGCCTTGCCCTCTTAGTGACAGCCTAGTGTCTCTTTCCTATAATGACAGGGTGCAAACTCTGGCAGGCTCTGGAGAACCCTGGACTTTGAAAGGTGTCTATTCCACTGATCCCAAACAACTACTGTGGTTAGATTGAGGCAAACATGGCCCGGGCCACCCTCGTGCTCACTCTTCTATTCATCAGAAAGTGTGTCATCCGTCTCACCCTTTCTTCATCCGTCTTGCGGTGACAAATGGACACATGCATGGCAGTATTCTAACATATGACATCTTTCCATTGTCTCTGATCTTCTCGGGGAGCCAGAGGAATACACACACCCACAGTTGCCACATGAAACAGTTACCTGTCCCTACAGTGATTCTTAAAACTACTAGGAAATGACGAACTCCACTGTTAGGGTCAGTGTCTATGCAAGACCGTACAAACCATCTTCACCGATCCAGTTCTGTCTTGTCTGCTTAGATGCACTGCCTCCTCCTGGCACGTCACCAGGGAAAAGTTATTTGACAGGGAACCATGGGTGGAGTCTTCAGAGTGATGGATCTCATTATTCATATAAACCATTCATAACTGACATGTTTTATAATTGAGTGGGTGGTTTCCTCCACACTTCTGTGGCATGTGTTTCTCAGAGAAAGTTCCATAGATCAGTAGGCCCACAGGGGATTCAGCACCCACAACTGTTGCCACCAAGCTTGGCAAGGCTGCCTCCTGAGCCCCCTTGAAGAGCGTCTCCACCACCCTTTGGAGGAGCAGGGGTATCAGTGCAGAGGAGAAGCCCTCTGGACCTAAAACTCAGATTTTAACTCTCAAAAATATAAATCAGTATTTTTGCATAGCGTGTTTTCCTGTCCCAAGGGACAGTTGTTTAACTGATCGCATTTGGGACTATTCAATGACAGAATCACCTCACTGTGTTAGTTTTAACCCAGGATGGAGGTTGAAGCACAGGTCCAGGGTCACACCGCAGCGAGCGCTCCGTGGTATGTGCGGTGACAGCTCGCCCCACTAAGGTCTGAGGCTGGAAGTGAGTCAAGCATTGTTCTCGCTTGCTTCCTCACTGGCCTGCAGTGGGCCCCATAAACAAGGGGTCTCCAAGCTCTCAGGCAGTCTCATGCTGCGCACACTCTACTCTAAACATATACAGACCTTCAACTTCAGCCAGATGAGGACTAAGTTCCAGGCTGCTGGGGACTATAGTCAGCAGGGTATTGCCCTTGGCAACCCCCAACACAGTGGATTTTAAGCATTCGCACCACACTGAAAAAGGGAGTATATGCAGGCACGTACCAGCCAGTTACCTGGAGTCAGTCATTCCACAGCGTCTGCATATTGGAAGACACCATGTGGAACACCAAGTCTGTACAGTTATACTAAAGAAAAGAAAAGAAAAAAAAAGGGCCTTGAATTTTTAGGAGTTTCCAGGAGTTTTGACCTTATGAAATATTCACTTTGTTTCCCCAGTGACTTATTTACTACTAAAACCTTAAGACTATTTCAGTTTTCCAACAGAACTGCTGGTATTTGTCAAGTACAATGCCAAGTTTAGGATTATTGGGTTTAATACTTGGCATACGTTCAGACACAGGTTTTTATCACTTGCTGTATGTACAAATAACTAGGTCAGCCTCATCATGAAGTAATTTTCTTGGCAACCAATGAAGAAACATTAATGAGTTGCCAAGTTGGTTCCTTGGAGACAGGAAACAGTTGTCTTCCTTTACAACCCCCCTCCCTCCAACCAGCTTGTATTCTGCATCTTATCAGCAAACTAAGGGCAAGCAAATCAGTGTGCTTCAGAGGGGCCTGAGGATACTTGAAAACAACTCATTCACTTAAGTGCATTAAATAATTCCTCCCTGCGGAGCTCATTACCTGATGACTTTGTAAAAATTAGCTGTTTATTCCCAGGAAGGGCGCATGCAAACCCTGAGGACAGTGGTGCTGAGAGTCGATCATCTTTGGCTCTGTTGCCTTCACTGCTCACAGGCCGTCACTTAGGGAAAGTTAGTTTGCCTCTGTTCCTCACCTGTAAAATGGGCATAATAATTATTTTATAAATTGCTCTGAGAGAATACTTGGAACCCTTCCTGTTATATAATAAGGGTTCCTGAAGTGTTAGCCTGGTACCTAACCCCACGGTATGAGTACCCTGGAGTAAAGTTAGCTGAAGCAGCAGACAGAAGTTATGTGTTCTAATACGTGCTGTACAGAGAGAGATCAAACGCTCTTTGTTTCCACCCTGTGCTTCCTCATTCACCCCAGGATTTATGGTTCTTGACACATAGATTTTTAAGGAGAAGGAATAATTGAGCTATTAATTGATTAATTTTTATTTCATTTCTCTTGATGTTTTTCTGCAGACCTAAATAGCCTGAGGCAGGATGTTTGCTTTGAGAAATGGCCAGTGCAGGATTACGAGAACAGTGTGCTTCCTGTTCCTTGCCTGCCTCACAGAGCAAAATAAACAACTTTGCTGTCATCTACTCCTCATGGATTTTCATTGTTCTTCCTGTGCAAACCAAACCCTGTCAGTGTCTTCAAATCTGCAACAGTGATTGCAGTGTTTAGCAGTTTAATGTAACAACATAAATGTGTGTGTGTGTGTGCATGCACACACTTGTGTGTACCTGAGATGCATGAAAGAGAGGCATGAAAGAGAAGAGAAATATTTTAAATATGAGCAAAAGCTCATTTGTATGTTCAGTTTCCATGAAGAGAACCATTTATAAATTAGTAAATAATTTCCCAGTAATATCCAAGACTACAAATGCCACCTTGCTGGAGAGTCCAGACTAGATGTAACTTATGTTAAGAGAAGATAGATTTCTTTTTTCTCAAGATTTCTACTTTTCTCTTTCATTGCTTGAGTAATTGTAATTTCCTGCTTCTCTGATATTGCTCATCCTGTCATTGGACAGGGTTCTAAGGGGTCCCCAAAGTAGCGATGTATACTCTCAAAGAAAGAGAGTACAAAAAGAAAAAAAAAAAAAAAAAGACAGTTGAACTCGGCTCCTATCCGAAAGCTGCAGTTTTTATTTTCAAAAGGATGATTTTCCTTGTTACCTTTTTACCTCCCTGTACTACTTTGATCCTGCTTCAGTGGTGGAGTACTCAGACTGACCTCTAGTTTGTCACACATGCTACTCACTCCTTGCCACCATTTCCAGATTCTTTGCCATGGGTGATGGGGTTCAGCGTGGATTTCTAGGTTCTTGTGTGTGACAGAGAGGTTGAGGTGGCACATGATGGAAAGCGGAAAAAAAGCAGCAAAGTTTAACGAAGTTTAATTAGGTGATGGGATGCCTGGAGTGAATGGCTAGCAGTGTCAGAAAGAAAAATGGCAGGAGAGCTGAATGTGCTGGTTTTAAGAATTTAAACTTCCCATTGGGTCTTTCCAAGCACAGTTCTCAGAGTGAGTGACAGGCACACCTACCAGGCATGTCCTTGCCCATAATTTGCATGTGGACATATGAGATGCAGTTCATATGCATGAACCTTTAACAAGCTCCAAGTGAAGAAAGGTTACTGTAGGTCATGCAGGTGGCTCTGCAGACGTGCAACTTATTTCTACCTCTGCATAGCAGGCCTTAGTGACGTAGGAGACCTATAACTCCCAACCTGCCAGATGTCAGACATGTGGAGTTTGTGTCCCCCAAATATTGAAGCATGAATTCCAAGGGACAACAGAGGTTAAGAGTAGGAAAAATTTATTAAGAGACAGTTCCTAAGAGACCAGGTCCTGAACGTGGGTTGCCAGGGAACCCCCTGGTCCAGGGCAATGTATACAGTGAAGTCACAATGTGGGTCAAACTACCATGAACCTATAGGATGACAAGCGTAGCCAATTAGCTAATATGGATCCAGTAGGGAGCCAAGTCAGTGGCAAGGATGTTTGGAAAGAACAAAGGTGTTTTGGGGAAGGGAAGGGTCCAAAAGCACTGGTCACCCACCTGGGCGACTCATGCCCAGGACTTACTGGTCCGGGTGGTGCTAATTACAATATATTCTCAAGTTACTGCTTATACCTTGGGGAGGTATGCAGACCTGGCCAGTGCATCCTCATTTTGATACCTGGTGTTCGTCAGATGCTCCTCCAGTCACAGTTCTGGTGTCTTTATCTTTCTGCTGAGAGCCCGGTCCTCTCTGACTACATATTAATTCCTGTCTGACTTAGCTGCCCATAATATGAGGGCAGAGGTCAGGGGATCAGCCCTGGGGCATGGATAGGAGTTGTCCCGTAGCCCGAACTGTACTACCTGTAATGTCATCATACGTAGAAGTGAGTGAGCAAAGGTCATAGATGTGTGAAGACTGGCTAGGATTTAAACCCACCAGCAAAGCAGGCCACGGGCAGGTGGTTCCAATCCAGAAAGTTCTTTAGCCAGGCTGAGGCTGCTGGCCTCCGACTGCCCGGCCCACCCCCGGCCCGCTATGCTCCTCCACAGCTGCTATCCCTGTCCTCTCTCTTCTTGCATGTTTGCCTCTGGGTTTATGCTTTTAAAAAGTTACTCCTAGTCTTTTATGTCCCCTTACCTTTAGTCTCATGATAATTACTCCCCCAAATCCTTGTTTTAAATACAACTCTAGCATGTCTTCAGCGTTTTAGGTGCACCCTGTCATGAAGCTTCCAGTTTGCACAAGAACACAAGGATGGTCCTGTCCCCTTCTCCACAAGCCCTAATTTCTGCATGGCCCATTCTTTCCCTTCCAGGAGCCAGGTTATAGGTCGCTGGTCTCTCGAACCAAAGCATATTTTCTGCCTTTCTGTTACAGCACTTATTATAAAGAATGACTGGAACTTTTTCTCTGTGGTTTCCCACTGATTTCGGGACTCACTGAGAATAAGAAACCTGTCTTTTTGTGAAAATGTTACCACTATCTATCATAACACCCAACAGCACACAGCAAGCAGTCAAAAAATGCTGGGCTAAGACATGAATGTGTCTACTTTTAGAAACATTATAACCATCTCTCATAAAAGTATATAGTCATCAATTAAAACAGTTTTTAATTACTGCAAAATGGACCACTTGCAGGTAACTAGATTCGATAGGGACAGAAAATGCCAAGGGGAGAAACCTTGGGGATCTAAAATAGAAGAGTTACTGATCAAGGTGGAAAAAACGATTTGGAAGTGCAAAAGTAGCGATAGCATGACCTTGTAAATGTAATTATTATCATCGAATTCTATACTTAAAATGATTAAAATGTTAAGTTTAATTTTATGTATATCTTAGCACACAAAAATTTTAAAAATGAACTATTTATAAGCAAAAAGCATTGAAATATTCATGGTAAGTAAATATATGTTATATAAAAGGGAATGCTTGTTTGCTAAATAAAGAATTAAAAGGAAGCTCAGTGATTAATCTTAGTAACAAATATGGCTAGAGAAATACTCTTATTCACCATTTATTTTCATTTCAGACAGTTATTACTGCAACAAAAAACACCATTAAATAATGTGATGAATTTTAAAAAGCAATAACTACATAACCAAAGGATCAAAAGAAAGCAGGCACCATGTAAATAAAGAACCCGTAAGGCCAAATACCTGGGCTGTGTCCCAGCACTGCCGTCCACGGCAGACATTAGCTCGTCCACACAGCGGGCTTCCCGCGGGAACTCAGAGCAGACCCACGTGCGTCTTCGTTTGTTTTTGACAAGTTGGACTGTCAAGTCAGATAGCAGTGGGGCTCTGCGCACTGATTTGTGCCCTAGGTCTACCTGACATTCTGTGACTGATATAAAGGTTTTTAGTCTTGCCAATTCATGCTTCTTTCATGTAACAAATGAAAGGAAAAGCATGTTTAACATTGTTACTTTTTTGTAAACACCAAGGTCGACTTCTTAGGACCTGTCATAACCTCATTAGGCTAACTCTTTCTTGTTAACACAGAGATCTGAATAAGCTTATGTTGGATAAGTGGTTTATCTACACAGAACGTGACAGATTCTGAAAATAACTTTGTATCCACAGTTTCTGTCTCTCTGTCTCTGTTTCTTTTTTGGTTTAAGTTTATATTTAGCATATTTCATAATATATGTTTTATTATTCCACCCAACATTCCAAGCTATGGTTCAGAGGTTTTGGGGAAATACTGGTCTATTCTGAGAGCACTGTTACTGTTCGTGAGCTTCAGGTTATACTTCTCAAGCAAACGTGGATCAAGTTGAGAAGCGTTCCTTGGCTTGGGAGGTCAGACTTACAGGCATCGATTTCCTTGTGTAGATTATTTTCTAACCTTTTTCTCTTTCTTTGTTTCTTCCTCTGCTTGCTGACTTCGATGTAGCAGACCATTTGGGGATTGAATTCATGGGTAAGAATAAATAACTTGCTCCTTTACACATCCTGCAAAAGTTAAGTTTTTTAATGCTCATATTGTTTTCTGTCCCCATCTAATTATAATTGAAATGTCTCACTATCGGATGCTATTAGTAGTAAAAAAAATACTTTAGTCCATTTTCACTAAGTATTGGCTAAAAATGAAAAACTTATTTGGAAAGCAATTTAATGTTAAGTGCCTCTACAACCCAACAGAAGTTGGATTTGGTTCCTGGCTTTGATTGTTTCCTCTAACTCTCAATTTTCGTATCTGAAAAATAAAGATATTAATAGTTCCTATTTCACTGCACTTATAAATTGTTTAGCACAATGTCTACAACCTGGCAAGCACCTAAACATGGTAGAAAGCAGTGGTTTTTAAATATTGGTTTTTGTTTTATCCTACTCTAATTCCTTTTTCCTTTGCATGATGGCTACTTTGGAGACAATGTGGTATTGACCTTAACTGGGTATGTGGAGTTGTAAGCATTTGTATTTACAAAATTTTAGTATTTGTTTTTAAAGAAGCTGCAGTGAGTGGCACATTTTTAAAGCATTAAATACTTCAGCAGTACTACTTTCTTTATTAAAAGAAAATTGCATTAAACATTAGAGGTAACATGACTCTCCAGGATAAACTAAGAAACATGGGAGGATTTCTTAAAGTTGGGTGCTTGTCGCAGTTCAGACATGAAGCGGATCTCAGGAGTGGCAGCTACAAAAGTTGAAAGACCGCAGCTTGAATCCAGGTTACTCAGCTCTGCTCCTTGGCTTCTGTGGGTCTTCATTGCTCTCTTGTCTGACGGGGATATGAGTACTTGCTCTGTCAGTGTACGTGCTAATTGTGGTAATGCTTACATCTTCACCTGTATTCCTTTGATCTATTCACGCAGTTAGTGAGCATTTATCAAGTCACTGTAAGCAAAGAAAAATGCAAAATGGTAGAAGTAATAGTAAAATTAGGTAAATAAAGTTTTAGGTGTAGTGAGCTTAGAGACAAAAAGTCAAGTAATAGAACTTACATTAAATTGGAAATGTCCTGAGATCTTTACCAGGTAAGCTGATATTAGTTTGGACTAGTGTGATGGTAGAAAATATGAAGAGAGATTGCTAGATATCTAGGAGGTAAAATTGACAAGTATTTGAAAGCAACTGATGGTAAAATTTGTAAGGGAAATTGGTCATTTTATTGTTTATTTAAATAAGAGGTGAACTAATAACTGACAATAGAATACTGATAAAAGGACAGTTTTTGAGATGTTTATTAGATTAGGGATTAAAATGTAAGTCTGGGGTGCCTGTGACATGCTTGAGAGAAGAGGTCAAGTTGGTCGTTGTATTCCTAGAAGTCTTGAGGGTTAATGAGAGATAAACAATTGCATTTTTACTCTGGGTTGTCTCCTTCCTTCGTTGTATGTTTTTTGGACTCTGTTGTCTAACGTATCATTGAAAAGGCAGACAGCTCAATTACTGCAGATCTAAAGCTTTGCTAGGTGATTGAAACTCAGAAGCACAATGAAATGCAGCATAGTATTCATGTGAAGCACCATGGAATGTAAGGTAGATGTGGAAGAAAGTGAAGAAAGGATAAATCCAATTAATAGTCATGAAAATATTCGAACAAGTTGGTGCCACCGATGGAAGACTGTAGGCATACGGCAGCTCGGTTGATAACAGTTCTGAAGAAGATGGAGTTACAGGATATGACAGTTTTCAAAGAATGCTTGTGGCAATGCGTGACAAAGCTGAACTGGAGAAGTAAACGATTTGAAGCTAGAGGTCAAGGACTCGCGAGGGTGTACTTTTGCACAAGGCATCTAAGCAGATGCTACAGTTGCCCATGATGGTGCTAGAGCAGGGAAGTTTTTATATGTTAAAGTCTCAGATAAGGGAGATGGACTGTATCAGCATCTAATAGATGTCAGCAAAAGGCTTCCTGGAGCATACCTAAGGATAATACCTGTTACATAAAAAAATAGATCTCCTAGTAATATCTTAAACACAATAACAATTTGTTTTCTACTACCAATTTTCCCTGTGTTAGTTTTCTGGTCAACAAATAACTATCCAACTAGTAAATCAGGGATCCAGGTTTCTTTTTTTTTTTTTTCATCTGATGGCTTTCCTGGCCTCTAGCATGCTTTGTCAGCTGCACCTAGTCAGCAAAGCAGGTAAAGTGAACCTAGCAACTGCATCCTCACTCCTAGATAGATGTGACCTAAAAGGTTTCCTGCCATGATTGTTAACATGCTTTTAGCTTGACTTAAATCACAGAACCACATCTTACAGGAAGAGCGGCTGGGCCATGAAAGCTTAGTAACTCTGGGAGAAAAGAGCAAATGGATTTTTACTAACCTCTGGCTCAGTAATAATAGCATAAATTTGAAAGCGCAGCATTTTTCACAAGAAACAAGAAAAAGAGTTCTTTAGGAACCAGGAGGATAGATCCCAACTTTGAGGGTAAAAGAAATTTTAAAAACCTTTTTCAGATGATAGAGGAGAACTGGACTTTTCAGGCAAGATTTGGGTTTCAGTTATAACAGAGGAAGAAAGAGATCAAGGAAGAGACTGAACATGCAGAGGAGGTATTGGTGGACTTGGGTGAGCAATGTCAGAGGGACAAGCGGAGTTTAGTTGGTAGAAGACGAGAAGAAAGCTAAGTCATAGGCCACAAACTCTAGAAGACTATGGCCCAGTTTGTGCAGTGGAGTATGATGGTTGAGAAGCACAAGCGATTTGTACTTCCTCATTCACTCATGGGGGAGGGAAGCCTGGTAGAGAGTATGGACATCTGGTCATTTTGAGGAAAGAGCGCTCAGCCTCAGGGCTGGTGCCCTGCTGGGCTGTGGTGGTCCCCAGCTCAGAGACTGCAGATGCATTTGCTGCTTAGCATGATGTCCACAGACACAGGGACAGCTCGGAGCTGATGGTGGGGCTCGGTAGAGCAGATCCTACAGGCAGAGTGGCCACAGTTGCAGAAAAGGAAAATTTCCATGCAGGGTTGATTACGACTGTTAAAGAAACATACCTGCTGCCATCTTATTGTGCATCTGTCCAGTGGCCCTGATCACTTGCAGGACTACAGACCTAAGTCTGTGTTAAAGGGTCTGTGTTAGCACTATTTTAAAGAATGTGATTACTGGTACAGAAAAAACAATAGGTTTCTGTGTAGTTTATCTGTTTGAATTTCAAGATGAAGGTATAATGAGGTCACAAATGTTAAGAGTTAATCATAGATAGAAAGCCTTACAGTGCATGAGCGAAAAGTTCTCCACATGTGCTATTTGGCTCCAGCAGTAGATATTGCCATGAAGGGAAGGAGTGTGAACAACAAATTGGAGTTAAATGCATATAAATAATGGCAATTAATAAAGGATTGTTTGAGTGGTAGATTTATAGAATTAATGATTATACTATTTTTACTGACCTTACTAGTTTATTCCTATAGGTTGATCTATCTGAATATGTAAAATTCTGTCTGTCACTTTGGGAACAAATATTTCTAGGTTCAGTTGGTGATGGAGGAATCCATATAAGTAAAATTCTTTTCATCAGAGGTGCTGTAATACCATGTATGAGACATCTCTAGATATAGATTCAGCTGAGAAGCAGAATTGTAGGAATAATCTATATAAATGGAAACACATCAGTTTGTTGATATGTCAACATCTGATCAATGCCAGTTCTGTATGTGTTCATATATGTGAAATGATTATCAAACTAGACTTTCTTTTTATACCAGTTTTAATTTCACAGCAAGATTGAGTAGGGAGCTTGGAGATTCTTATGTATACTCTAACCCTACACACGCACAGCCATATTGACGTTGCCCTCAAGAGTGGTACATTTGTTGTAACTATAAATTCTTTCTTCTGTGGATCATCCCTTTAATATCTAAAGTCTATCTAGGTGTCTAAAGTGACACGGCCAAACCCTTCACATCTAGGTTATTTCCTATGTTATCTTCCAGGAATGTTTTAGCTTTGAACTTCTCACTTAGGACCATAGAGCAATCTGAGTTCATTTATGTGCGGGATGAAAAGTCTACTTCTGAACTCATTGTGTCGCACATGGATATCCAGCTGTTCTAGCCACTGTTCTTGATTAGACTGTTCTTTTTTTCTCCTTTGAACTGCCTTTGCCCCTTTGTCAAAGATCGGTTGGACCATATTTATATGCATTGATTTCTGGGATCTTGTTCTGTTCCATTGTTTCATTTATCTATTCTACCAATATCTGGCTTTTCTTGATTTCTGTAGATTATAGTTAGTCCTGAAGTTAGATTGTGTCAGTTTTTCAACTTCGTTCTGTCCTTCAAAATCATATTAATTATACAGGAACTTTTGTCTTTCACTATAATCTTCAAAATCCGCTTAACAAGATGAACAAACGGACTTGCACAACTTTTATTGGGACCACATTGAACCTATGCATAAAGTTGGAAAGAACTGATTTCTTGATATTATCAAGTCTCCTTTTTATATGATCATGTCTTCTGCAAAAAGGTTTTATTTCTTTCTTTCTAATCTGTGTTTCATTTATTTCCTTTTTCTTGTCTTACTTAAGTAGCTAACACTCCCGGTATCATGTTGCTGGAGCGGTGAGAGAGGCGTCCTTCACTTTTACTTGGTCTTGCTGAGAAAGGTTCGGGTCTCCCTCCCGGTGATGGCAGGTGTAGTGCTTTGCTGCATCAAGTCGAAGAAGTCCTCCTCTATTCCTAGTTTAGGGTGAGGTTTTGTTTTTTTAAATCATAAATGAATTGAATTTTGTCAAGTAGTATTTCTGAAACTATTGATTCGATTGTTATGGTTCAGTTCTAGAATGTCCCTCCCGACTCTCTGTGTGCTCACAGTTAGGGCTTCTGGAATGTACCTGGATCCGGGAAGCGGGCACTGGAGTCAGCTGTGGATTCATCCTCATAGCTGCAAGTTCAGCAGCTGCAGGTGCCATTGGGAGGTGAAGCCAGGCCGGAGGCCGGTTACTGAGGTTTGGCCTGGAAAAGTTACCTCCCTCCCTGGCTTTTTGCTTTCGCTTTCTTTCTCTCTCTCCCGCTCTCTGTTTCCTGACTGACGCGGTGGAAGCAGCTTTGAAGCTTCACTCTGCCCTCTGCCATGAGGTTTGCCTTGGAGCCGGGCAACTGCGCACTACACTGGGAGCCGCAATAGACGGCCTCCTCTGTATTGCAGGTGTTAGGTATTTTGTCCCGGCAATGCGAAAGTGAGCGAGACAGCGATCGTCTCATTATTTTAGGCTTCTGTTGTGAAGGATTATATTGATTGATTTTCAGTCGTTGAACCAGCCTTGCACACCTGGTGTAAATCTTATTTGATAATATAGTCTAGTCCTATTTTAATAAGTTTCAGAATACCTTTCTCCTAGAATTTCTTCATGTCATGTGTGTCTCCTTATTGATTACACTGTTAAATGCTTCGTACAGCTTAACAAATTTCTCCTTTATTTCAGGAAAGCCTTAAACTGTATGCTTCAAGAATCCTACTTAGTTAACAATTATTTATCTCTTTTACTAAATTCCAGGTATATAAAATATATCATTCTCTTCTCTTAATATCTAAAATCTCCAAAACTAAAGAGAATTAAGGTATACACAAGTGAGGTGATATTTTGAATAGTATTAAAATTTTGTAGACAAGGTACAATAATCAAAAGAAAAGAACAGCTAGATGCATTTGGAAAATCTGGGGACTGCTGATGACAGAGGAGACACTTGAATTGAGCAAAATGGATAAGCTGCACGAAGTGATGCTGTGCTGCAAATTTATACTGTCCCCATGTTACTTCCGCAGCAGGGCGAGTGTTGCTGTTACCTGGGTCCATGGTCTCTCCAGGGTCCTCACTTTAGGAATGGAGAGAGGACATCAAAAAATTAACCAAAGGCTTTTCTGAGTTGGTTTGTTAACTTTAAAGAATGTAAGGCATGCCAAACCTAATGTCTATAAGACTGTCATCATTTGGAAGGATTTTTCCTAATTATGAATTTTACTTAATGATACTTCTGGGTCTGGTACTATGGCAATTTTAACAAAAAAAAATTTACTAACTCAAAATGTCGGTTAAATAATAAATTTTACTGACATAATTACGGCAAGGGTCTGGAGATGTATACCAGGCTGGGAATTTTGTTTGGAAAAAAAATTAAAAGAGTTGATAATTAAACCAATATTTGTTAAATTCATGACTTAACCCTCATTTATTCATTCATGCATGAAAGGAAATAGAGATTTTTAGGGTCAGACATCCTACATTTTTTCAAAGTGAGACTAAACTAAAAACTGAATGAAGTTCTTTGTAAGCCTACGTATGTATTGTTAAAAGCCCAGCCATCATCCGGATGAGGCTGCTGGCCACAGGGCATGTTGGGGTGGCCGCGCTGGAAGACACAGGGCTTCTGAAGAAGGCCTCTCATGTGGGAAGGGTCCAGGTGCCGTGGCAGGTGCAAGGTCCTGGGGCAAACCTGTGCCTTCCGCGGGAGCTGTTTGTGCGCAGCTGTTTTTGGTACGGTACCCTCTGATGCGTTTGGTGTTCTGTGCATCAGGTATGTTTATAGGAAAGCAGGTTGGCATTTAGAACATATTATCAGCCCAAAGGGAGAGTGGATCATTGTGTGAGGAAATTTTTATGAAAATTATCTTCATTCTTATGAGGAAATGCTGTCAGTTAAATGTCATATTTGTAATTTGACATTGTTTGTAGAGTAATGTAATATATTTATATAGTCTGAATGAGTGAAGTCTGGTGTGATTTTTATTAAAAAATCGAAAGAATGATAGGACTCAGGAAAATCAGATTTTACATTAAAATATTAAAAGTTTATCTAAGAAAACTGCTATACTTTTAAAGTTAAAAACATAAAAACAGAATGCTGAGTTTTCTACTAGGCAAACCCTGGAAATATACTAGCCTCAAAGTGTCTGATGCAGAGTATGTTTGCAGGTTCAGAAGTGATAAAGCTGTTACTTCTCCTTCACTGTACATTAAGTATCTTTCTATATCCTCATGGGAAAAAGTAGCTTTAGTGTATTTTAGTGATCACTGCAAATAACCTGAGAAGTGACCAGTTTCTAATGCCACTTAGATGTCATTAAATGGATTTCTTTTAAGCTGCACTGCGTATCACAGATGAATTGCTACTTTTTGCTTTCAGTCTGACTGCTTCACATATTAGTGAATGCGTTCAGCTTTGTGTTGTAATATGTGATTTGGGGTTAGCAATATGAATGTGAAGCTTTTTTTCTCCTAAGCTGAAATCTCAGAATTTGATTTATTTGGAAAAAAAGGTTTTCATTCATTTGAATAGATCATGTTTTCTTATAAAATTTAAGAATGAATATTTTGTATGTGTGTTTTTGGGGAGGCTGCAACAAACAGTATTAGGTTAACCTTGCCTTCATGCCGTTTGCAGAGTTAAGCTACAAGAGAAATCAGGTATGTCAGACTAATGTGAGCTAACATAACAGAATACTTACCATTTGCCAAAAAAAAAAAAAAAAAAAAAAAGGGGGGCAAGATCTACTGCAGTCTCAGAAAACACACACCAGAACTATTTATATCGTAATGTTGTAAATAACAAAACAGAGGTGTATTTTGCCGAAATGTCTTATCCAGAGAGCAAGAATACAGGAAATAAAGGCTCCTAACCTCAATCTATGTCCCTCCTAGCTTCTTCCATTTTGTGGGTGACTGACTGCTAGTCACGTCCCACAGGGCCCTCGTGGTGACTCACAGATGTGGCGCTCTGGCAGTGTTTCCAGTGGCAGTGCGGTTGTGCGTCTAGTCCTCAGCTCGGAAGGTAATGCTTCTGCCTAGGGGCAGACAGGCTTGTGCTGGCTGTCATCACAACGTCCTGTGGGAGGACCCACAGAAGTGTTTCATATTTGAATATTTCTTGGTGAGTGCTGACTTTGTCGACTGACTGATTTGGAAAGGAAAGGGAGAGATGATTTAGCTCACTGCTTCATTGGAAAGAGCAGAAGGTTGTGTCAGACCCTCATTCTCCAATGAAACTCAACAGTGATCTTTTTTGATGAATGCAACAGATAAGAGATAATCTCTAAAATATACA
This sequence comes from Dasyprocta punctata, assembly GCA_004363535.1. Classification (NCBI taxonomy): domain Eukaryota; kingdom Metazoa; phylum Chordata; class Mammalia; order Rodentia; family Dasyproctidae; genus Dasyprocta; species Dasyprocta punctata. The sequence continues at coordinate 58,892 of RJWM01002690.1, forward strand.
GATGTACTCACTATCATCGCTACAATGGAAAAATGGACATTGGATAACACATTTGTAGACAGAATTCATGCATCACTTAGTCAATTTTCATCATTGAACCTTGATTTGATTGACTTGATTTGAATTACTAGAAAAAGCAATGTTGTTCAGTGAAAGCTAACCTAGAATGAAAGCATCACTGCTAAAATGCTATGAAATTTTTCATATTGCTACTGAGCAACTAGATTGGGAGTTTCTTTTAGTTAGTCAGTGTATGAACACTGGTGAAATCTCAGACAGGCCCTCATGATTTTTTATGTAACACGTGGAACAGGTTGTTGTCAATTTAGTGGTGAGTGGACTTTGGGCAATGAATTCTATTTGAAGGGTCAAGGTCAGCCATGATTAGAAGTTCTACTCACTTCTGGGGTAGAATTGTTATTAATGGCATAAATAAGAAGATGGATTAGACATTCATCAAGTTATTGAACCTTCTGTAAGGAATAATTAATTCCTTTATCAGATAGAATTGAGATCTAACAAAGGACTGGATCTGGGGATTATCAAATCAAATGTAAGTTAATATGAGATCTTAATATCAAGTAGCTTATGTATACGCACCAGATGTTTAAAATTTTCATGATTTAACAGCAGATTCCAAAAATCTGGAATGTTCTGGGAAAAGGAAAAAAACAGCAATAATGTTCAGATATTCGTAATAAAGTAATTTTCTGAGGGGTCAAAAGGAGAGATGGAGGAGAGAGAGAGAGAGATTTATTCTCTCACTGGTTACTCCCTGTCGGTTGATTCAGGAGCAAGGCTGAATGAAACAATAAGAAGAGGATATTGGTATTTCCCAGTAGGCAGGAAATCTGCCTTGTATTCTCACAAGGTTTCAGCCACTGGCAATGTGGGGAGCCCACGTGAAAAGCAGGGTCTCGTGCCAAGTCAGAGCTACACTAACTTAAGTACGCAGACCTCAAGGAGGTTACAGCTCAGTGCTTGGATACACTCGTAAACCAGTGTGGCAGCCCACCAGAGAAGGGGCGTTCGTTATTTTGTTTTGTAAAATGACAGAGAGTTGTTCCTCAACTTATTGAAGATGCTAATACAGACGGGCTCTGACTTTCTGAGCTTCTCCTCAGGATTGATTTTGCCAACTTTATGATGATGCTAATGCCATCTGCATTCAGTGGAGAGCACACTTGGAGTTGGGTGCAGTATTTTCCTGGGGTGCTGGGCAGCAGCAGTGCCCACAGCTCGTACCCTGTCGGTTACCCAGAAGCTTGCGGCTGCCGCCTCACAGGCGTGTGGAGCAAGCTAAGATGTCCTGTGAGGTCGGTATTTTGAATGTATTTTCAGCATTCAGCATTTCCACTGTACGAGCCGTTGGTGGGATGTGACCCAGTGTCAGCCGGGGGCAGCCGCATGTGTTACATACATGCACATAAATAGAGTTTGGGTTCGTATGGACGCTGTAAACACTACGTCCACAGCTCTGCGACACAGTTTCGCAAAGCACTGGGTATGCTTCTGTCCACCCTCAGAGATAAGGCCATGCTACCAGGTAGGCAGCATTTTAAAATGATTTGTCCAAAGAATCATGTTTCACAGACCTACGGATTAGATAAATCCTTGGAAAACTGGACATAGAAGGAAGAATGGCCACATCAGAAAAATTGGGGTCATTTTTATGTGAAAATTTAAAAATATTCCTGTAGTTGGAAGATAGAGAAAGGAAATTGAGGGAAAAGGGAAAAAGGAGAACAAAGATAAATAACTGATGAAAGAGGGAAATGGCAAGAAGTCCAGGTAAACGGACACACATCACACACGCGAAAGGGAATGGTAGCTGAGTGGTAGGTGAAGAGGTCACGGCTGAGTGCAGGGACCCTGGCTGCCTTTGGAAGGGAGTGTAATTTTATCTTGCTGCAAAAGCAAGGTGTGCTGAGGTTGCAGGCAGGGAACCAATGCCTCACAGGGCGGATTTCCCTTAAACACTTCACTGTTGGGAGCTGTGTGTGGTTGGCCTTGTAGGCATTGTGTGTGCAATCTCAGCTAACAGTACAAGCCCAGGATGTGACTTCAAATATTGCCCATACCACGTGTTGGCTGTTTGAGCAAAACTGTGGGCACTGTGGAGACGAATTTTCACATGATGCGTGTCAGCGCAGAGGACAAGGGAAGGTCGCCTGGGGCAGCGTCGGGATGGGCTGCACCGAGAAGAACAGCCCCGGGGGGACATTCACTGTCTCTGAGGGAAGGATAGAATTTCTGCAGGGAGAGCTGGGAACATCCTGGCAAAGATACTAGAATAAAAAGGACCAGGAGGAGGAAATGTGTTTAGAAACACTGATTCCCGCTAGCAAAAGAAATCTCATCATTTAATTTAAATTATACATAACCTTTCATTTAAATGTAAGTACAACTGTGTCTTTTTCTGGCATAAAATTTTCTAATGGCTTCAGAATGAAATCCAGACACTAGAAGCCACTGCACTGAGTCATCTCTGTTTGACTCTGCCTACCTCCCAGACTGCTCTCTGCTATCCAGCCTTCTCCTTGTTCCTCTACCTACCTCAGGGCCTTTGCATGGTTCTTCCTTAAGGACTATCATATCTGCATACGGTTGGTTCCTTCTTATCTTAATGAATTTAGCTAAGACACACTTCCCGAGATACTTTACCTGTCACCTGTCACTGTGATTTCTATCTAGCTCGTATTAGCCTCTTTTATCTTCTCCATTGCATTGATTACTGCTATCTGCTTTATTGTTCATTTCTTATCAATTTCCTTACTAAAAAATAACTTCTTTGGTAACAGAGCAACAGGCTTGACATGGATGAAGAAATCAAATAAACTTTCCTTACCCAGACAGTGTACCTGGGGGTCCATTCTCTCTTCACAGCAGGATTTATCTCTTTCAAGTTTTGGATGACTCTTGAAGAAGAGTCTTCTTTTAAAAGCACGTTGAATACAGATTAATTCTTTTCCAAATTTTAACATCAGTGCTCCTTTTGGTGGTGAAGCTGGCACTCACTCACCTGTTACAGGAAACAGCAGGAAGTCCTGTGTGTTACTGTGTGATCTGGGGCAGAGTATGTGATTTCAGATGAGTTACCTCAGGTAATACTTCAAACTCATCAGGAGCCTTAGATGTGCGATGCAGAAAATATCCATCATCTGCATGGCTGGACTTGGGTCTGGGAATTTGACCCTGTGTTCATTTCAGTCTCCTGGGGACCCTAGATTTGGGGGCTCCTTGGCCTCTGTTCCAGAGCTCTCTCTGTGGTCGGACTGAGCATTGGGAAGGTGGCCATGAGTGAGAAAGGGGGACGTCCGGCTGCATGGTGGGGGAAACCTGTTTGAAAAGCCTGTCGGGTAACAGGTTTTCATTTTACACATGGCAAAACAAGGCAAGTGGAAGTAAAAACAATTTACCCGATTGATCAATAATCAAATTACAATTTCTATCAGAATGTCTGCAAAGCCCAAGTTCTTCCCATAGTCCTCCCCTCCTGCTGATACAAGAGGCTTTGTTTTATCCCAGTGAAGTGATATTCTCTCGCCTTGTTCTGCACCCAGCTCCAAATAGCTTGGGCAGGACACGGATGACTCAGCTGGCGCCTCAGCCCTAGAAGCTGCATTGTGGATGGGTTTGCTGGATTTAACAAATAAAAATGTGGCATGGTCTCTTAAATTTAAATTTTCAACAGGCAATGAAAATTGTTTAGGATAGATGTATTTTCTGTATGGTGGCATGGAGGGTATTTATATAAAAACGAATTCATCATCTACTTCTAATTCAAATTAGCTCAGCATTGAGTATTTATCTTGCAACCCGTGCTGTAGGGCCATGAGCTCAGGAAGGAGTAACTCTGCAGTGACCTGGTCCCACCTCCTACACCGTCCCTGAGAAGCTGAGTCAGCGGTAGGAGGAGGAGCACCCCTCGTAGCCAGAAGATAAGCAGAATTAATGAGAAGAGAGCCAAAGGTATTGGAAGAGGAGTGTTCTGTGTGTCTCAGAGGGGACTCTGCTTGCTACTTGATGAGGTTTAGGCAAAAACGACATTAAGCAGCTCGCGAATGATCTCTTGGCAGTTATGGTTCTGTCACAAGGCAGAGGCACCTGTAAGCTCACTGGTTCCAGGCACCATAGGTCCAGCTCTTGGAACAAGGGGTGAAGTGGTCTAAAGTCAAGCAGGAGTTCAATCCCTTAGCTAGGGAGACCTCAGAAAACAAATGGTACCACGTTCACTTAGCGTATCTTCTTTTGAGTGAGAAAGTAGCGTTGAACTTAGCAGAAGATGCAGTCCAAGGCTGTGGTAGTAACAGCAGCTGTGCCTTCATCTGTCTGTCGTTCACTTAGTCCGCATTACATTCAGGCTGCTCATCTCAGTCGGAAGCGCTGTATATGAGAATATGACCTCTTTTGCTCCTACCAGATAAAAAAAATAGCATATATATTTTCTACAGCTGTATGGTAGAATCATGAAAGTGGGTCAATGATTCTACTTTACTATAGCTGTAAGAAAAAGATGCACTATGGGATTCAAGCAGTGTGATAGAAAATGCCCACACTTGGGGTTGCGGCAGGTACACCTCAGATCCTGACAGTGTCCCTCTGTGTGATGCCACGCGGGCTGTCTGCCCAGCTGCCTGACCGGCCAGCTGAGGTTCACGTGGAAACATGTGTCTTATTCCCTGACCATCATTATAATTAAAATAAAACTAAAGTGGTTTCTTAATAGTAAAACAGGGAGGAGTGTGTATGCTCTTAAACATCACCTGTTTATATTTTGAGACCAGTAGAAATGAATAATAAAGATGGAAGTCTTATGCTGGATACTGGATAATTTTTTCTGACTTTTACTATTTTATGAACATCTATTCACCATTAGTCTACTTGTAATTTTGGGGCCCTGCTTATTTAACATGCTTGTCAAACTTACATATTTCAGACTTCTCTAGCTCCAAGTCTTGCTGATATTCACTTGTGCTATTATTAAAACAAAATATTATGTATATATTTTGACAACTCTATAAATGTGTCTTCTATATTACAAGCTCTACATTCACACAATGTCAGACTCTGCCTTAAGCTGTGATGACTTGCTAATGTCCTGATTTTCTAAAACAACCTGACCACCAATGACAATATTTCTTCAAAACACTAATACCCAATCTTCCTGTGTCTGCCTTAGAGAAGTTAGGATGTGACATTCGACCCCTGGGCTAGCAGGTCAGTTCCTTTTCTTGGTCTGAAGCAACCATAATAAAACAGACCTTCAGCCTCACTTTCCCTTCAAAGTAATGGGTCAAAGTCTTTGTGGGGATAGGGAGAGATGTATTGAGGGAGGATGAAGAAATAAGTACATAGAGGATGGAGACAAGGGAAATTATAATTTTAAAAGTTGTGCTAAAAAAAACCCACAGTTTTAAGACATAAAAGTTACTCAAGCTTTTTTACCTTCCAAGAAACTCATTGCCAATAAATCCCCAGGGGTATTAATGACACCGTTAGGACATAGTGAGTCGGTCTGGGCCCATGCTTTTTATCTGTAAACTGCTATTCCTCCCACTGACCTCCATCCTCAGAAAGCACTTCCTTAAGCGCACAGCATTTCTGAGTTTCAAACACGTGTGAACAGTTTCCATCGGGACATAGCCAGCCTGAGGAACGCCTGACGGACAGGAAGGTACCTCCTAGGTCAGCTACCCGGAAGACACCGCCAGGAGCAGGTAAATGCACCCAGCTCCAGGCCATGAGACACCCCTCTCTGCAGGACCCACACGCTATTCTTCCCGAGTACATTAAAATTATGCCTAATAAACCTCTTTTACGCCTCTCACCAACTTGAAAACTGTTTTTCTGTAACAGAACTCAGCAAATCTAATGCAAACTCCATGGGGGAGACTGAGGCCCCCATATGTTCTTTGAGGGCTATCTTTGGACTCCACCTGGTGACAGTTCTGTCTCTCTGTACTAGGCGACGCAGGCTGGCTGTCTGCCTGTCTATCCATCTAGACGTGAGAACCAGTACTGATCTCTCAAGGAGCGCTAGTGCACAGACTGGCCTGTGGCACGTCGTATGTGCTTTTCTTGTCCTGAGTCAGGCACTTGTTTATGTCTTTCTTCATTTTCTAATGAGTTACATTGTATTTGCCTCATTTGTGTAATGCTCTGTGTGTGTGTGTGTGTGTGTGTGTGTGTGTGCAGAATCCTGAAACGCCCTGAGCACAGAATGAGCCTCCGTGGGCCTCCAGAGCTCCCTCTGGCATTTTCTTGTCTCTTGCTCCCCGGAGTCCTCAGCTGTCCTCTGGGAACATTTGCAAGGGGAGATCGTAGAGAAAGGGGCAGCACCTTCTCTGGATGTGAGTTCTTCTTCTGAGTCCCATGTGGAGTTAAATCCCGGTCACTAACCTTATCTTACTACATACATCGAATGGGCTTGCATGTGTACTGTTATGCAAGCCCTGTGGTCTAAGGAGATCTTACTTTTCTCCCTGGTCTTTTTATCAGATTCCACCACAAAAGGGTTTTCAAACGTCTGACGGTGTCAAATGTCAGATCATTTTAAGCCTGTTTTGTCCAATACCTCTCCAACCTCCTCTCCTCTGTTCGTGCCATCTGTACCACTCGGAATCCTGTCCTCTCCTTGTAACGCTCCATGATCTTCCATGCCTGTCACTTTTGCGTGTGACAGCACTGCATTCCATGGCACTAAAGCTCACAACACTTCCCTAATGCAGCCCCATGTGTGTATTGTGTCTTCCACTCTGCGTTTGTTAGAGGATGGTGTCGGTTTGTTTGTTCCCACCCACTGCTGTGAGCCACAAGGGCCACCGTCCTCTCGTTACCATGTTAATCTCATTACCTAGGTCAAGGCCCAATGAGGGTGCTGTTCCCCACGTGTGCTTCATTACGTGTAGCAACTGGAGTAGAATTCCTCTTTTCCTGAACCGATTTGCAAACCAGTGAGACAACTTTCTGTCTCCCATGCGCAGCACCCGCCTTGCAAATGGATGAATGGGCAAAATCACTACCATTAACGCTCCTGTTCCAAGAGGAGGGGCAGAGGGGAATGAAAGGTATACAAGAGGTACTGGTCCATGGAAACTGTGTTAACCTAACAGGCAAATGTTGCGACTTCCTTGGTTCGGTCTCAGAAGTACCATCATGCAACTTTTGTTGTTTTACTTGTTGGAAATTAGTCACTAGGTGTAGCTCACACTTAAGAAGAGGATCGTTCACAAGGGGACCAGATTTGAGGGGAGCATCTGATGCACTATTCTCTTCTTCCTTTCCCGGAACCTTTTGCTGGTCTATGCAGGGGTTCCATGACTGCATAGCCCTGCGTCACCCACCCTATTACCTTCTCAGCACTGCTCCCTGGAGGCGGCAACCCTCATTACTGATGAAGGGGGCTGCCAGGCAAAGCTCAGCTCAGAGTCTGCTGAGCTAATGATCTGGTGAGCCGCAGGCAACAGCCTCTGCGCGGCTGACGGGAGTGGGAAAGACTGATTGCTCACATGTATAATGGAGAATGGATGTTTATTTTACAGGAATGTCATTGGGCGAGGCAGGGTGATACATTTGAAAGAAAATAAGCATACCCTCACCCTGAAGGCAATTACAATTTTATGATGATGCAGATATGTTTAAAATGTACACTATTTACAATGTAACTGGTAGATAAGTTGATACATGTGAATGCAGTATATAAGTAGACATGCATTTCTTATTCAAAAAGCAAAGCCCTTGGGTATCATGTGGCTATTAAAAGCATGCTTTTATTCTTATCAAGTATGTATATATATATATATATATATATATATTAGAGAGAGAGAGAGAGAGAGAGAGAGAGGGAGAGAGAGAGAGAAATAACTGCCTAATTAACGTCTTTTTCCTTGAATTGTTTGTACATCATTATTAATCATGACATTGGGAGAAGTCTCAGAGCTCATCTGGCTGAACTTGTGCCTCTGAGGCGGTCAGTTCTTCACAAGGAGTACAAACCTGGCTACTCGTATGGCACAGTAGCAGGATGTCGTGGATTTCTGAGATTCACCTTTGCTCTTTTAAATGCTAGCGTTGTGACTTTGGTGCATTAATTGCCCTCAGCCCCAGTTTTCTTGTCTCTGACACAGGGCTCATAGCACCCCAGAAACTCTTGGAAAGACTTTCTCTGGTCACCGTGTTTATGTTTCCTTAGTCCTTCCTGATGGCCTGCTTAGCCCATATGATCTTATTTTCACAGTACATCCTGTTAAGTGCTTATTTTCAACTCTTACCTTACAGGTGGTCTTCCTTGGATCTAGTAAAAGTTTGGTTTCTAAAGCATTTTGAAATTTAGATGAGATAATGTAGGTCATACTCTTTAAGTAGCCTCTGTGTAATAAGTGCTCCAAAATATTTTGACTTAACTTTTCTATAATTCTTTCCACACTGCAATATCATTAGGGGAAATATTAGTATGCTTTTGACTGTGTTTTTTTCTTCTTTCCCTCATCCATTTTTACATAGTGGAGATTATTATGTGCAATCTTGTCTTTTTTGTGTTTTTATTAGCCCATGTTTGCATAATGATTTCTCATCGCGGGGAGTTCGCGCAGGTACCTAACGCATCTTAATTCATTCATCATCCCCTACTCCCTCGCCCCCCACACTCCTTCCAACTCAGTCCCCTTCCGTTTTGCAAAGCCTCTAGTTTCATTTTTCCCTTCGATTTTTTTCATTCTCTTTCCTTCTTCTTCCTCCTCCCTCCCCACATTTTTCATTCCCCTTCCCATTTGAAAAAGACCTCCCTACTTGCTATTCCCTTTAATTTTGCTCTTTGCTGTTGCTTTTGATTACTCATGTAAAATAAACCTTGAGATTTTTTATGCTTCTGTATCAGATTTATTTCATTTAATATTATGATCTCAGAATAATTTGAACTGAGTTTTATTAGACCTTAAAATAGTTTTGACTTAATATTTATTAAAAATAGATTTATGCCTATTTTTATCTACCTGCCATTTAAAATGCCCTTGAAATTAAAGGAAAAATGCTTACCTCACATACCTACAGTTATTTGATGTAGTATTTAGCCTGGAAAAATATTCTTCACAAGAAGATGCAAAGCATGATATTTTAGTAGCTGAGCTTTGGGCATTAAAGAAACTATCCTTGAAAAAGCTGCAGCATCTGTGGAAGCTCAGATGTGTCTCCATCAGGCGAATACAAGAGAAAGCAGTCTTATTTCTTGGTGCAAGGAGTGACTGCTTATTCTACCAAATATCTTAGAATACTGGTGCCACTGTCAGCTTAACACTGCTGAAATAGCAATAAGATATGAATTCTTTTATTCATTAGCTATAGTATGAATACTGTGTGTTTGCCAGTTTATACTACTTGTCTTAGTTACTTTTTTCTCATTGCTGAGACAAAATACCCAGGCCCACAAGTTAAGGGAGGAAAGGTGTATTCAGCTCACGGTTTGTAGAGGTTTCAGTCCATCATCAGCTGGCTCCAAGGCAGGGTGGCACACAGCAGAGGGGCAACAGTTCATGGCAGTGGAAGACAGCAAAAGCAATAAGCAGGGCATGAAGGAAAAGACTCTGTCCCTTACATTGTATGCAGACTACCTGCTCTAGGGACAGTGTAACGCTCACACCCCTATTTCTAGCCAGAACTATGCCAAACCACTCAGTGGACTGTTGACTAATCACACAGGCTTAAACGCATACTCTAGTTTCAGCCACCTCTGAAAAGGGACTGTGAGGCTTTGGGGGGGACATCTAGATGCAAACCATAACATTCTACCCCTGGCTCCCCCAAAGATGCATGTGCATCCCTTAATGCAAAAGGCATTTAGTCCATCTTCAAGAGTCACCAAAGTCCTAACAGTTTCAGCGTTGCTAAAATGTTCAAGTCCCAAATCTCCCTTGAGATTTAAGGCAAACTCTTATCTGGGAGTCCCTGTACAAATGAAAAGTTAAAACACTGCCAATGTTCAATGGCACAAGACAGACTTTCCATTCCAAAAGTTACCAAGAAGAGAATACAAAAGAATAGGACCAAAGCAAGTCCAAAATCCAGCAGGGCAAACATGAAGTCCTGTAGTTCCATGTGCAGCATCTGAGGCAATCTGTGGTGAGATGTGAACTCCAAAGGGCGTGGGTGGCTCCGCGCCTGCAGCACTTCTGGTGCTTGTGGCTCCCATGGCTTCCCTCTTTGATCCACTCTGCTCCCTCCTTGCAGGTTTCCTCAAATGATCCACATTCCTGGCTTCTCTAAACTTCTGCCATCTCCACTGCAGCTTTGGCTTCACACTTACAGCTTCACACACTGCATTGTCAGGGGCACATTGCCTGGCCTCCCAGGCCTTCTTCTGAAATCTGGGTGGAAGCCTTCCTGACTCCACAACTCTTCCATTCTGCATGCACCTAAAATGAGCACCATGTGGATGATGCCAAGGTCTGCTGCCAGCTGGAGCAGTAGCCAGGATTCCTTCTGTTTCGAGGTTGTAGGGGTCAAGTGCCTGGATCTCTGAGCACTCTGATTCTAATTCTAAGGAACATTCTCTAAACAACTGCCATTCTGGAACATGGTGCTTTGGGGCTTCCTTCTCAAAGAAAAGTCATTCACTTCTGCAGTTTCTAGACTGCAATGAGTGGAGTCCTGCTGCTTCTTGTGATTCCCTCAGGCCATTTTTTCTATTCTCCTATTCCTTCTCATCAATCAAGACTTCCTTTGCTCTACATTTCCAGTCTACAGCTTTCCTGGAGCTTTCTTTCTGGACAAACTCAAAATGTTTTAAATAATTCTGCTGAACTCTTCTCTTGATTCTCAACATAAGTCTGGCTAAAAGCCCAGCAATAGTCATGCCACAGCCACAGCCTTAAAGTTTCCTTAGCCAAGTTAGTCTGCCACCCTTAGTCTTAGGCAAAGTCTCTGGACGTGAGAAAAATGCAGACAAACTTTCTGCTAAGCCATAACACATATCATCTGGAGTCCAGCAGGCAATATAGTCCTTCCCAGCAGAAAACTCCCAAGTCTGGTCTTTACCAGCAATATTTCTATCAGCTTTCTGGTCTTCTGAGCTCTGACCAGAATCTCCCGTAAAGTATAGGCTAATACATTCCAGTGCTGTGTTACTTTTTCAGCTGGCATCTCCAAACCTTTCCTAACTCTTCCCCTTCCAACAAGTCATTTCCAGAGGTTCTTGAACCACGTAGCCTGGTAATGTCACAGCAGTGACACTAACTTCACTGGTAACAAATTTTGTCTTACTTTTCTTTTGTTGCTAAGGCAAAATATCCGACACTCATAAGGCAGGAAAGGCTTATTTGACTCACAGTTTATAGAGGTTTCAGTCCATAATCAGCTGGCTCCATGGGTGGCACGTAGCAGAGACACAACAGTTCATGAAAGCAAAAGTGCCAAGAGAAGGAAGACAAGACTCTTTCTGTCCCCTATACCATAAGCGGGCTACCCACCCTAGGGAAGGTGTAGCACTCACACCACTAATCCTAGCCAGAATGATGTCAGCCATTCAATGGGCTGGTTTACCAATCACACACCCTTAATGCAAGCATCCCTCACTCTGGATGCAGCCACATCTGAAAAAGCCCCATGACTGCATGAGGCTGTGAGGGGACACCTAGACACAAACCATAACAGTACTGCTTAAGTTTGTAAAGCTTCTGTTTCTGTAAAGGCGAGGCTGAAGCGATTGACATGGAATATAAATCGGTCTTCACAAAAACCTTTAAGTCTAAAATGTATGTTGGGAACCAGTTGCAATAGACTCAGTGTCACATTCTGGCTTTGAAGAAATGAAGCATTACAGGGCATCTTTAGGGAAAATTTTCCTGAGTTCACTGGAAAGTGAATCTGACTTTAAACTTTGAACACAGTTAAAATATGTTTCAGTTTGAGATTCTGTCACACAGAGATGCTAATTCATGTGAATAAATACTTATTATTGAAAATGGCATGAAAGTTTTTTTTCCTATCCTGCTTTTGTATATCAAAGACGTTATTCTTTTTTTTTTTTTTTTTTTTTTTTTTCCTGTGGCACTGGGAATTGAACTCACAACCTCACGCCTGCCAGGCAGGCACTTAAGCCACTGAGCCAAACTCCCAGCCCTAGTTTTTTGAGGCAGGGTTGCACTATGTAGCTCAGGCCAGCCGGCCTTGAACTCACAATGCTCCTCCTCCCTCAGCCTCCCGAGTGCTGGGATTAAAGGCGTGCTCCACCATGCCGGGCTAAAGATGTTATTCTTAAAATAAAAATGATTTCATTTCCTTATTTTCAACATTATTTTATAGAAAGGTAATTTTTTTTTTGGTTGGTTTGTTTTTTGCTCCTACCTATGTTCTTGCCTTCTTTTCATTTGCTCTAAATTTTCTTTGCTTACTTATCTGTTTTAAAGAAATTCCTTTTCTTTCTTTTCTTGGAGCTCCCCTCTCACCAATGATGAATTTCATGTATATGTTTGCCCTTATTTGTTACTGGAAGATGGATATATTTTTGACAATTTTGAATCTTTCTTTTTAAACTTCAAATTGGATGCATAATTTTTGAGGATCTTTCAACTAAATAAACTGTTGATTCCAAATTTTATCTTCCCAACTGAATTACTGGACTGAAATAATAATGTGACCAACACACTGAGGACCGTGAGGGTTAGTGTTGCTAGTGCTGTCCACGTGTTCAAGACATTTCCACAAATAGTTGCAGGATCCTAGTGTAGCATGAATGAAGGAGAACTTTGAGACCATGAGTCTCAAATCCAGACTTTTGTACTTACTGTAAACTGAAGCCAAGCCAGTACATAGAGACAAAACTAAGAGTCAATAGCAGGCATTTATAGATGCAGTTTATAATTTTACTCTTGGTGCTTTTGCTTTTAAATGGCATCCAACTCAGAGCCTGCAAGCTTTTAATCCTGTGTTATTTACATCTAGTCAGCAAGGGAGATAGAAGTGTTAGTTTTCTGTTACTATAGCAAATGCCTGTGAAAATCAAATTTAAAAGGAAAATAGTTTATTTTAGCCCACAGTTCTAGAGATTTCAATCTGTGATCATTTCCTTATTTGAGGAGGCACCAAATCACGGCCAGAGAAGGTAGCACAGGTACTTCACAATCAGGACGCAGAAGCAAAAAAGAGGAAGTAGCCGGGTTCCCATTGACCCTTTATGGACACACCCACAAGGACCTAAAATCCTCCTGCTAAGCCCACCTCTTAAAGGTCCAACTCCTCCCAATATTCCTATCCTGGGGACTAACTGTTATCACTTGGACCTTTGGGGAATACTAAAAATCTAAACTACAGAATTCCTTCTTCTGTGATGATCCCATGCAACTAGCCTTGACGTTTAATGACAACCTTATAAAATTATTCTAATTAATTAAGATGCTTTAGCATACGAGCAGCTTTTTCCTTTCAGAAAACATCTCCTGCACTCATTATTTCGATCTAGTTGAAGCTGTGGTACAGGAAGAGTGATCAGGTCCTGCTCCTGGGTGCTCCTACTCACTGCTACTCACTGCGTAGCGATCCGCAGGTTCTTGCCTCTGTGCTGCAACCATCTGTGTGTCTCTCATGCCCTGCTCAGAGAAGAAGGCGGAAGGAGTTTCTCACTGAATGTTGCTGGAAGACTAGATTTCCATAAGTAACTTTTAATGCCTCCACATACTCATGCACAATATCTCGTCACACTGAATGTTATTTACTCGTACCTGGCTGACATTTAGAATCGCTTCATGCTGCAAATCTAAACTAAACAAAAATGTCGTTCAGAGAGTCTCCAGCAAATTAGAGAAAACTTGGCTCGGAATGAAGTGTTCCGCTCCCTGCTGTATAGAGCAAATTGTAAGAATCAGCATTCATAATTGTGCTTCAACTAAGGGGTTTGTTTCACAATTTGCTTCAAGGTAATTAGAAAAACGTGCATGAAAGCATGACACGTATAAATCACAGGTATATTCATCTGAATGTGCTTGTGCTGTCTGTATTTATAGCTCATTTTGTAATGCCAAATTTGCTGTACTGAAACAGACAATTAAAGAAAGGTAAAGGGACTAGTATTTTCACAGCCACTGCAAGGCGCTAGGCAAGATGCCAGACGCTCCAAAATCTCTACCTCCATCCATCTTCTCTAATGTAAACAACGCCACCATTTCACAAATGAGGAAACCGGATGGAGTAATAAAATGAGCATGGGTGTATCAATGCATATATTATTCTTTGTTGAACATATGCAGTTATAATCAAAATAATTGTAATTAATATTTAAATAATGTGTAGTAGAGACAGAAGTCGAGCCCAGTTTCCCTGGCCAGTGCTCCAGTTATTTTTGCAAAAATAATTTGCATTCTTGATTTATTTTGAAAGGAACACATTTTATATATATTTAAATTACAATTCAATGTTTAATGATTAATTTACAAGTTTTTAAGATAGGGGTATGGTGTGAAATCATTGTCCATCACACCAAGGCCATTTACAAGGACTTTTTTCACACTTTTATTTTTCTTGGCTAAATGGAGCAGAAGAGTAGCAACTGCAGAAAAACAAAGACAAATTCAATAAAATCGAATGTGGAGAAAAACACAATATTATACTCTAAAACAGCATTTTATGGAGTGTGTCTCCTATTGATAAGACATTAAGTTTTTATATATATAATGATATATGAAGTTAAAATACATTATTACACATTTACATAGCAAAATTCTCTTGTCAGATATGTTGAGGAAATCTTAGGGGAAATCAAATTAGCTATTGCTTTGTAAATTATATAAATTCTTATCTCCATAAATGGGAAAATACACTTTTTGAAATTCCAAGGAGGAGATGAAATTTTAAAAGTTCTCAAATACTTTTGATTACAAAGATCACTCTTATCAAGAAAACTTATTACCTCTTAAAGGAGTCAGCATGATACATTTTAGAAAATGTTCATTCATTTACCTACATTACAAAATAGATGTTCCAGTCATATATCGGTGTTAATGGTGCAAAAATAATTAAAACAGGTAGATCTATGCCCTTCTGGAGCTGATATTCTAGTAAAGGAGACAGAAAATAAAGAAGACAAGTAAAACATGTGTGATTGACTTTGATGAGGCCTAAGGAGAAATTCAAAAAGCAGGAAAAAGAATAGCAGTGTCAGGACCTGGGTTGATTGTTCAAATAAGGAGCCAAGCTAGGCTTCTCTTGGAAAGCCATATCTGATTAAAGATTGAAATGAAGGAACAAGGTCTGGGGATATGGGGGAGAAAAGCTTTGCAGGCAGAAGAAAGCCTGGATTCCAGAACAAGGCATCCTGGGTATTGGAAAAGCTGAGCAAGGGGAAACGTTGCAAGATGAGTTCCGGGAGCTGGGTCAGGCGGCCCTGGGGAAGCGGCTGCCAGGGATCTGGCGATCAGTGGTACGGGAGACAGGGGGGTTTGGGGCCCTGAAGCAACAAGACTTATGGCTGAGTTTTAGAGAAAGAATAGAAGTGGTCAAAAAGCAGTTTTGTAAGAATCGTTTTGGTTTAGGTCATATTCTCTGAGTAACTGAAGAGAACGATACCCAATGCACTATTGTTATTCTCTTACTATTTTCTTCTGAAATTTTTATTTATTTATTTATTTTATGAAATAAAAAGGTTAAAAAAAGTTGTTTTTGTTTGGCATTTGTTTTTGAGGGAGGAAGGGGGCTATTGCAAGGACCCTAAACAAAGATGGCAGCACTGGCTTAGGTGAGTTATGGACAGCTTCTGGGTCTATATTAAAGGGG
The DNA here is from genome assembly GCA_004363535.1 of Dasyprocta punctata. Lineage (NCBI taxonomy): Eukaryota > Metazoa > Chordata > Mammalia > Rodentia > Dasyproctidae > Dasyprocta > Dasyprocta punctata. The sequence continues at coordinate 74,651 of RJWM01002690.1, forward strand.
AAGTTTAGTGGATTTATTGAAAGATCAGATATCGGATTTAGGGGAGAGAGAACAATCCAGGCAACTGCAGGAGCCCAGGCTCCGTCACTGGTAGGATGGCTGCCACTGACCGGAATGAGTAGGACCAGGAGAGAAGGTTTCACAAACGATTACTGAATGACAGGTCTTCGTTTTTAGACAGTAATTCTGAGATTCTTTGTAGGCACTCGGGTGCAGGGATTGCTTGGCAGGTAGAACACTACAGTAGGCAAATTGTTTACACTGACAGAACAGTTGGGAATTCCAGAGGTAGAAAGGTCTAGATATATAGGACCAATTCTAATTTACGGAATCTTCGACATGAAATAAAATTCTGAAAGCTAGCACAGTGTTGTCACGCATCTAGCAGAAACAAACGAATACCAAGATAGTAACAATGGACGGGCGAGGGGAGCAAGGACATTGGGCCCCCTCCTTCTACAGCTGTCCTTCCATTGCCCTGCTTGGGTTTGCAAGAGGAGCCACCTGGAGAAGAGCAGTGGCCCTTTCAGGGTGCCCAGTGCCTGCTCAGCACTCCCAAGGCATCTCAGGCGTGGCTCTCAGGTCCTGCTGCGGAACCACACTCCACCCTCGGCGTCAGTTAGCAGCCTCTGAGGAAGTGCCGCTACTGTATAGACCTCCTGTTTTGAAAGAGATCGCGAGTGACATCACTCCCCTGGGCTGAAGGACTGCTATTCTGAGTCTGATGGTCAGCCCAGAAGGCTAATGCTAAAGTGAATCTAACAGGTTCCATTCCCATGCTACTTGGGTTGTTATGGAAACCTTATTAGAAACTATAGGGAATCCAGATGATTTCCCTCGTAGGCAATGTGTATGTTTTTTCTAGATAATTTCTGTGACTTTCTGTGTAGGAAAATGCAAGTTTTTAAAAAAAATATATGGACTTATAGAATAGGTACAAAGTAGATAAAACACAGACGTGCAATTCGAATACTTGTTATAAAGTAGAAATCTGTGCAATTAGTCATGGCGAGGGAGAGAACCGTGATGGCTTTCTAGAAGCCATGTGGCCTTCTTAATCACACAGTATTTTTATCACCTTGAAAACAAAAAAGCAAAAACAACCAATATCCTAGTATGAAGTTCATTTTCTTGCTTGCACTTTTATCACCTGAATCTTGCATTCTAAATTAGCCTTTTTTATGGTCTATTACATATGTATGTATGTATATGTATATATTCCTTATTTGAATGTATCATAATTTGTTCATTCTATCTTCAGTGGGTACTTGGGTTGTTTCTAGTTTTTGATATGAGATAACCATGCCTAGAACACTTCGATATAAATGTGTTCTCATTTCCATTTATTGTTGTTGCATCGTAAGGCGTGCTTATCTTCAAACTTAATAGTGAAAACCATTTTTTATTGTAGTGGTTTTCTTTCATCATTTGTTTTTCCTAAGAGGTTTCCAACCAAATTGCCCAATAACTTCTACTCATCCACAGACTCGCACACGGCTGATACGGTTTCTGCTGTTAATGTTTTGCTCTTCTGCTTTGTATGTGGTGCTATCTTGTTTGTCTTTCCCAATAAGAGTGCAAGCACATTTGTGTGTTTATGTGACACGTGGGAAACCTGTTTATGAAGTGACTGCTAGGTTTCTTATCTTTTTTAGTGGATTTTATGTTTTTATTGATTTCTTAGTATAAATCTTTATATTACATACAATACTGCTTACATACATAATTGTGGTGGAATAAGTAAACTAACTTTATAATTCTTCTGTAAATTTTATGCTTATTCTTGGTTGTTTGAATGTTCATATTAACCTTAGCATCAGCTATTTTAAAAAAAATGAACTTGTTTTGATTTTTATTGAAATTACATAAATTATACAAATGAGTTTGAAAATATTCCTGATTCTTACATATTAAATTGTCCAATACATGGTGGTGCCACAGCCTTGCCTTTGTGCATATCCTTAATTTCCTTTCGTAATATTTCATAGCTTCCCGCCTAAAGGTGCTGTGCATCTTTGTTAGATTTATCCTTGACATTTTGTTCTTTGATCCTGCTGTAGATATCAATTTTTAATTTTCATGTTCTGCTTGGTATTGCTATGGTGAAACTCAATTGATTTTTCTACATTTTGTATCCAGCAACCCTACCATACTGACTTATACCAACATCTTTGAAGGTGTATTTGGAGGATCTATAAATTAATATTGTCTGAATATTTCAAGACTTCTTTCCTGAAATTATTTTTTCTTAATATCTTTCTGTACTGGCTAGGTTTTATTGTATAAAATTCATTAAAAGTAATCATAGGTTTAATTTTCTTATTGCCAATCTTAGAGAGGAAAATTTGACATTTTATTAATTATAGCCTTTGCTCCAGGTTACATAGCTGCTTTCTAACACAATAAGAAAATTATCTTCTATTTCTGGTTTTCAAAAAAAAAAAAAATCAAGCTACAAGTGTACATAAAATTTTACCAAAAACTATTTTTCTGATTCTATTGATGTCATCATATGAGCTATCATTTAATTTGCTAATGTAATAAATTAAACTAATTTTCAAGTGTGAGACCAACTTTTATTTTTTAATTTTTTTATTTTAAAGAGAATAAAACAAAACAAAGCAAGATAAAACAGAACAAAGCAGATCAGAGCAAAGCAGTGCAAGGAACACAGGACTTCAAAACAAGACAACGGAAAATCAATAGTGGCTGCCATTGTATCTCTTGTCTGCTTCGAGATAGTTGTCCATGTCTTCACACACAATAAATTCAAACAAAATGAAATAGTATAAAACCGATCAAAACAAAAGAATGAAAGCATTACAGGCCTTCAAGGAAAGGCAGTGGCCATTGTTAATCTATTATCGGGATTTAAATCCCTTATAGTTTTCATAGTTCTGTTTAGTTTTGTTTTACTCTCTTTCAGTTTGTCTAATTTTATTTTATTTGATGGCATGGATAGCTATTTCAAAGATAACAAAAATATATTATGATAGCCATTGTTGATTTCCTATTATTTTGTTTTGAAGGCCTGTGTTGCTTTCATTGTTTTGTTTTGAGTGATTTTATTCTATTATTCAATTTTTTTTTTTTTTTTTTTTTTTTTTTTTGCAGCACCGGGGATTGGACTCACAACCTCGCGCCTGCCGGGGCAGGCGGTTAAGGCACTGAGCCAAACTCCCTGCCCTTATTATTCAATTTTGTATCCCTGGGGTAAACTCTAATTTGGTTGTGACCCATTATCTCTTTTGAATACTGATAGATACACTTAAGGATTTCTTATTCACATGCATACTTGTATTTGGGGCCTCAATTTACTCTAAAGAGATTAAGAGGTTTATATTAATTGTAGACATTTTTAAGTCTTAAAAAACATTCTCATTACAGCTCAAATCTGGCAACTAATAATTTTTTGTTAAAAAGAGAAAACAGTAACAAAAAGAAAAAGAGATTCAAGTAGCAAACAAATGAAAATATGTTAAATATAAAATATTAAAATGTGAGCACTCATAATGCATATGCACACATGCACAGAAAGCAAATAACCAGAATAACGTTTATGTAGTACTATTAAAATTAGGAAAGATAAACTTTGAGGAAGATTTCCTAAAGATAAAGTCTCACTAGTTAATAAAATGTTCACTTTTCAGGTAGAATTTAAAAGGTATATGTGTTTCATAACATAAATTTAAATTCAAATTATGTAAAGATAAAAACGTGTGTGTATGCCTGTCTTAGTTACTTTTCTCATTGCTGAGACAAAATACCTGACACCCAAATTTCAAGGAGAGGTTTGTTTTGCTCATGGTTGCTGCAAAAAAAAAAAAAAAAAAAAAAAAAAAAAAAAAAAAAAAAAAAAAAAAAAAAAAAAAAAAAAAAAAAAAAAAAAAAAAAATCATTAGTAAAGTATAGAAGGAACAAGTGAAGTAAAAATTATTATAAAAAAGAGAGAACTGAAAGAATCAGATGTTGGTTATTAAAATCTTTATCTTAAAGAAAAAAAAAACAAACAAAAAATGAAAAAAACCTATCCTCAGGTAGCTTTGGAGATGTGTTCCATGAAAAGGACCAGGGATTTGTAGTCTCAATTTACTCAATTTGTTTCATAGAATTAAAGTTCATTTTTTAAGAGATGAGGTATAACTACACAGTCAAATCCTTATAAAAATAAACCAGTTTTGTTTATTCCTGGAATTTAAGTTTTTAATACTAGCAAATATGCTAGGACTATTCACCCATCATATGAAAATGATAGGGAAGGAAAACATCACTGTGATAGTAGTTTAAAAATTCAGTAAGTCTTGTATCTACTGGTGATTTTTAAAAAAACTTTTCATACTAAGAATGAAAGGAAACTTCATTTCACAGATTGCATTTAAAAATTCCATAATATATATTAAATATCATAAAAAATTGAAAGGCTTCCTTTCAGCATGAGTAGCAACACGTGGTGCCCATGACTTCCATGCTTATTTAATAATATATTGGAAATTACAAAGGGCATATCGTAGTAAGAAAAGAAAAATTAAAAAAAGATAGAAACTTTTCATTACTCGATTATGATAATTTTACAAAAAAGTCAATAAATTATTAGAATAACAAAACATTTAGTAACATAGTTTGATAAGAACATCAACATGAAAAAAGAAACTAATTTTGATATAATTTTCAAAAAATGATATTTGTTCTGGAAGCAAAAAATATACAATAAAATATGTTCAACAACAAAACAAAAGCAAAAGATATGAAGTAAAGTTACAATTTTATATTCAAAAATGATGAAATACATATGCAATATTGTGTTCTTTACTTTATTTATTTTTGTGTGTGTGTGTGGTACCAGAGATCGAACTCACAACCTCACACCTGTCAGGCAGACGCGTAAGTCACTAAGCCAAACTCCCAGCACAATATTGTGTTCTCACTAACACTATTTTGAAGATTAATTCTCATAGATTAAAATAACTGCAATTTTTGTTTTGAGAGGTGAAATGACAAGACCACCCAAAATAACCATGGCCACCTAAAGAATCACAAGTTAGGACCTTAGGAAGCACTAGAAGTTGGATCAGCAAGGCGTTAGTGCAGTGTGGGCGGGGAAGTCGTTGACCGTAAGGAATAACAGCCACACCCGTGCGTCGCTCAGATCCCGAGTCACTGAGACAGGAGCCGCCGCAGATCCGTGGGCTGTGAAATAAGCGATTCTAAGATAACTGGATATTTTCTAAAGGTATTTAAACTGGTTGTGTGTCTCTGACCGTATACCCTATCAATACGTAAACAGTATGGAAATTCCATCCATTTAGTGAGAGCTTAATAAAATTATTGCATAGAATGAAGAACTGCTTGATATCCGAAGACAATAGGAAGGACTGAAGGTAGAACGCACCAGCTGAGATGTTTTCAACACAGAGAAGAAAGATAATTAGCGTTACCTACAAAAATGGCAGGAAACCCAGTAGAGAAACGAGTGTTCGCGTGAAAGGACAAGTGGCCGGCGGGCGCGCTGGGAGCCCCTCCGCACCGCTCAGGCAGGCGTCACACCGGAGGGCGGAGGACGGGGCGGGACGCTTCACGGCGGGCTCCACGCGGGTCCGCGCGGGCTCGGGACGGGAGCTCCGCGCCGCTGTCCGTGCACCCGCTGCCCCGCACCGCCCCCCAGGACCTGGGCTTGCGGGGGGTGATGGGGTTGGGTGCTCGCGACGTCACTGTGGGCAGAGCCAAACCTCAGAACGATCCGAGGGCCCTGAGCCCCGGAACGAAAGCGCGAACTTCGGTCCAGCCGGTCATTGCGCCCGACACGGGGTGCCGCCCAGAGGGAAGGGCTGGGAGACGTGAATCACCCCGATAAACGTCGGAGAAGCCTTGGAAATGAGATCGGTAACTCACTGGGAAGCCTGCGGGCTGTGACTCCAAATGGCTCTGTCGGTTATCGCTTTGGGAAGGACGGGGTCTCACCAGGCGGAGCTGGCACGGGGGACTACCGGTGGGAGTTTCTGTAAGAGGAAGTACGCAGTGGTTCGCTTCATATAGTGTTACCTTTATCCCTGCCAATTAAATACTTTCTCACTTGACACATTTTATAGTAAAAAGAAACAAAAGTTTAAAAAAGAATAAACATTTTTTAAATGTAGCAGAATCCTTGTATAAATGTTTACAAAAATCCTTCCAGATCAGTGGCGGCGGCGGGAGGGTAAGGAGGTGCTGGAAGAAAAACGCGAACTGCTCGTCGGGCACAGAAACCCATTTCTGAAAATACCTCAGTTTTTTGTGTGCCCAGCAGGGCACTAGCGATGTAGGGGAAAGAAACTCCCAAGCCACTAGATGTCCGACACGAGTTCCTGTTCCCTAAAATCGAAGACTGAACTTCAGGAACCACGGAGGGTAAGAGCAGACTGTATTTACTGAGAGAAGAAAGCTTCTGTCTGGGAGAGAGACAGAAGGGGTCCTGAGAGGGTTGCCAAAGCCTGTCTTTCCTCGGGACTTTTCTAGAGCAAAACCATAACATGAGGCGGATCCAAGGTGGAGAGAACAGGGGAACTCGTAAAGCAGTGGGGTATGAGGTGGGACTGAACTGTGGTCAACCAATGAGATTAATCATTCAGGTAAAATTGTTTAAATCGCAGACAAATGGGGAAGGAAGTCAGGTAGCAAGCAGGCATGCTTACAGAGCAGGGACTCTTCCGTAGAGGTTGGGATGGTGACTCCTGGCTTCCTCAGGTGATCAAGGTACCAAACTGATACCTATTTAGAATATCAGTCCCTGATGTGTATGCTTAGGTTGTGGGTGCATTTCTCTTGTCTTTTGTCTTGTGATCTGGCCCGCAGCAGAGGTGTGTGAGTCCTCCAAGGTTGCAAAGTATCTGGTCTTCTGCACTGGCTCTTTTGAGGCCCCGCCCTGCCTGACAGCTGCCTGTTACGGGAGTGTGGCTCTCAGGTTAGGACACAGCTAAGTCCCCGGGGAACTTTGCTCCTCTACTTCACGCAGAACCTCTACTTCCCGCCCTCTCCCACCTCTGCCTGGTGATTTGGAGCTTTCTTACTGAGGCTCAGTTGATTTGTCAGAGGACCTGAGGGCGGCTCGGGAAGCCCTTCCAGGACCCGCACGAAGCTCCGCGGCCCGCCAGTCACCTGACCTGTAAGTCGCAGTTTCTGCGTGACACTGTCACTAGCGCATGCACGCTCGTCCGCTGGATTCGGGCTCCTCAGAGGCAGGAGCCTGTGTCGCTGAGTCCCAGACCTGCACCTCGCAGCGTCTCCCCGCACCTCGTGGGCCTCAGGCAGACGCTGTCAGGTGGAGGGTGGGGGCGACACGGGGCTCCTTTGTTCCTGAGAGGCTTCATGGGGGATGACATAAATATGAAAAGTTAAATAAGAGATTTTAATAATAGTTTAAGACAATCTGAGACAGAGTATGAAAGGCAAATTAGCACTGTAAAATTTTATTTTGCAAGTGAATGCCACATAATTAGAGCCTTGCAGTTTTTTAGAGAAGGAGAATGATAGCCAAAGTTTGAACGGCAATTCTGTTAGTTACTGGCTGGATGGACTTCACTTCCTGGTCTGAAAAAAAGAAATAATGACTCTGCTATACTGTGAGGTCGTCAGGAGGATCAGATGACACGTTGCTGGCTAAGAGTTCGCCAGAACACCAGAAACTCGGAAGTGCTCCTTGCCGGGCGTTACTTTTGAAGCCTTTGTGTCAGTAGAAGGCTGCCAAGGCCTGGAGTTGGATGTCTGAGAAATGGGGCGCTAAGGATGGGAAGTGATCTGAGGGCTTACAGGAGAAAGGGAAGGAAGAATGGGGGTGCCGTGTATTGTACCCCTCAGCATGCCATTCGCTGACCCAGCGACTTGCTCACGTCTTTACATTTCGTGCTGCAGTCCCCGGTGAGGTCCCGATGGACCCGCTTTACAGACGAAAAATGAGTCTCAGAGAAAGCGAAGTGCGTGCTTAAACCACACCGGTGGCACGACCTTCCCAGACTGCTGTGTTTCAAGCTACTGAGCTGCTTCAAGACATGGGGCTCTCCCGGAGTCTCCCACAGAGGAGGAGTGGATGAGTGGTGGGCAAACTGATTTGTACAAGTGCCTCGGTTTTCCATGAAATGCCGATTCGTAGTCGTCGGGCAGCGAAGAGCTGATTCTGATGACAGGAGTGGTGCTCTAGCTCCCCACTAGGCCAACATGTGAATGCTGATGAATTCAAAATGCGGCTGCTTTTTTTGTTTGTTTGTTTTTGTCTTTTTGAGACAGGGTCTCACGATGCAGTTCAGGCTGGCCTTGAGTTCACTTTGTAGATCAGGCTGGCCTAGAATTTGCAACGATCCTCCTGCCTCAGCCTCCCAAGTGCTGGGATTACAGGCATGTGCCACCATGCCCAGCTTTAAAACAGCTGTTTTTTTTTTTTTTTTGAAGTTAGTACCTCTAAATACTGCTTTCAGTCTACAAAACAGCCTCAAACTAGATTTGATGCTGTGTTTTTCAACCAACAGTATGGAAAGTAATAGGTTTGGATAGGTGTTTCTTCTGAATGGGTTAAATTCATTGAATTTGAGAAATCTTCTCCATTAGGGGCTGCGATGAAGCCTCCAAAAGAGGCAAATAGAACTACACTTAGGAGAAACCTGGAGTCCTGGCGGTTCTTGGCCCTTGGGCCACCTGATCAACAGGAATCAGTCATCAGCTGAATGACCCTGTGCTTCAGCATCTCCAGACCATGGCTTCCTTCCTTCTGCTCACAGAGGTGAAATTTGCATTAGTAAATGGTGTCAGCAAAAAAGCAAAGACTGCCAGCAGTTTACCGTCACACTAGGTTGTTTACCGTTCTGAACAAAAACATGTGATTTACACAGCAAAAGAGAGCCATGAAAATGTGGGCAAACGTGGAGTCATGCAAGTCCTTTCTGGAAGATGAAGCATTTGGCAGCTGTGCGTATTTGCTTCAGAATTTTATATCAGGCTTGTGTTAAACGGCTTTCAAGAAGCAAAGAGATGTTCTTAAGCCACACTCCAATGCCTGAAAGAATGGAGTAATATTTTACATAAGTTTCACTGCCCGATTTTCCAAGATGGTGAAATGTCCACGTGAAAGCAAAACATGTGCTGCTCCATCATTGAATGCCTGACGGTACACAGAAGTGTGGGAAGCGTGAGTGGTGCTGGAAATACACGGTGAATACTCAGATCTGACGATTTATCATTAAAGTCTCACTGCCATTAATCCTCCTCAAACACTCTTCCTGCTCACTTGGAATACACTGGCCTGGCATGCTTGGCCCTCACTGAGGCTGGGGCAGTTCTGCGAGGGTGTGTATAAATGTATTTATGCGTTCTCTACGAGACCATAGGTTCTAATAGTCAAAGGCATTAAGAGGTCCAGTGTCCTGCTCATGAGGGATACTTAACAGTCCTTTCTCAGTTGCTTGCCCCGTGTGAGTTGGGTCTCATCCTCCCTGGCCCTCTCCCTGCTTCTCAGCGAAAGACGACAGAATCCGAAGGAGTGTGGACAGCTCATGTTATAACTCAGGTTGGATGATGGAAGTAACAGCTGCACTTATAGTGTGAACAGCGCCACGCAAACCAACACACCCTTCGCTGCTGACCGAAGAAAGGGCAGGGACTTCAGAGGGGACCGATCAACACGGGAACAAGCAATGGGTTTTCTTTGGGAATATGTTACAGGAATGGCTATGGTACTTTTCCCTCTTTCTTTTGCTTCTGCCTGGCTAACACTTCTCTTAGAATCTGTAGCTTTGTCAGCATACACTTGGAGCATGGAAGAGTATTCAAAAATAAAACTGTCACTGTTATAGCCATAGGTAACAGCTCAGAAACTAGAATGGTACATTTATTCTGAAAAATAGTCTCGCTCCTTTCCAGTGATTGCTATTTAATGAAGTAGAGGAAAATGTGTGGGGAACTGTCTTTTTAAGCAGAGGAATTTCTGCATATTTCACAGTAGCTTCAAAACTTTATGTCTGGGAAACACATCAGCCTGACTCGCTCTCAAATATGAATTGCTGGGCACTGCTACAAGTATAGGTAGTACAGGGTGCAAGAAATTACTGGAGAAAGGTGAAGGAAGTTCTCACTTCTCAAGTACAGTTTCTAATCACCAAAACAGCTATATACTTGTTTTAATACTGCTATTATCATTAAATGTGTATATTGCTTTATAGTTGACATACATTTCTTCTCAAACCTGTCTCTGTTTAGTATGATATTACTATTAACTGTTATGTCTTAAGAATTGTTAATTTTAGGATGTATGATGTAACCCCTTTGAAAATAAATATACTTTCTTTAATTCATATTTTATAGATGTGGGGAGAAATAAAGTCTTATTTCCACCCAAATATTATTACATTACTATTGAGAATATAATAGTATGTACAGTATATGAGCTACACTAGTAAATCACTTACATGCACTGTCTCATTTTTATCACAACAGTTTTTTGAGGTTAGAATAAGTATCTTTAATTTTACAAATAAAAAAAAGAGAGAGATCCAAAGACACTATACAACTACTCCAAGGTCAGTCAGATAATAAATGGCAGAGCTGAAACTCTAGTCATATCCTAAAGGGTAAGGCCCTCATGATAAAACTTCTAAGGCTATAAAATTTTAATGACTGGATTATTCTAAAGGAGATTTTTATTTTTTAGTAGATTTTGCCTTTCTTTTGCTTTCACTGCTAAAGAATTACTCCTCTGACCAGGACTGCATAACCTAAGACCTTAGGTCTGAAACTCTAAGGGGTTCTGTAATTACAAAATGAGTCTCAATGCAGAAAAATACTTATTTTACAAAATATAATGTACGTTGCTTCACATAAAGACTTGAAAGAATAAACACCGATAGAAATATCCACGAGCACATCTCAGTAACTTAAGAGCTTGTTTGAATTGATTTTAAATGAATATAAAGTTTTTCGTTCTCTATTACCTTTGTATGTTTTGTTATGTCAGAAAGGTTGTTTATATTCTCAAGAAAATATGCTACATTTATTTGGTTTCATTCTTTACCTTTCAGTCGAGTTGTAAATATTTATAACTACAGCGCATTTGAATTTTCTTTGTCTTTAAAATGTCTCTCTATGGGTTGTAAAATATGTTCTGTGGAGGGGAAAAGAGGAGGGGAGAGGGGAGAAGAGAGTGGAGAGAGGGAAGAGAAAAGGAAGGGAGAGGGCAGGGGAGGGGAGGGGAGAGGGGAGGAGAGGAGCTCATTCCACTATTGTCACTGCCAACAATCCTACCCTGTGAGGTTGGTTCAGACTCTTGGATCTAGGACTTACTGCAGCATTTTTTTTTTCGGTGGACCAAAGTCTAGAACTGGGAAAGTATAAGATAGATATAGACATAGAGATGATATAGAGAGATAGAGATACACAGATAGAGATGATTTAGGTATTGATATAGATATACATGATAGTGATGATATAGAGACAAAGATGATATAGACAGAGAGATGATATACTTGACTTATAGGCATAAATTATATAGATGATATAGCTATAGAGAGATACAGATATAGACATAGGTGTAGATATAGATGATATAGCTGTAACTATAGATGATATTGTGTAGATAGCTATAGATAAATATAGACGTAGACATAGATGTCGATAGAGTTTTGCAGGGTGTGCGTGTCCATGGGTGTTCGGGAGACTGGCCACTGACCCAAGCCCTCCAGCCCGAGAGAGGAAGATTCTGCTAGAACACAGGCTGATGGGAATTCGCAAGGGTGGAAACCAGAAACGAACAGTTGGTGAGGAATCTTGGCATCATCCTCACACAGGCCCAGAGCGCTGCCCCAGCCTCTTGGGAATAGCAGCCCGAGCAGGCTGCGCCCTCCTCTGCTCCCCCATGCAGCTCCGACAGTTCTCGCAGTCCCGACCAGCCAGGGCCCTTCTCAGGGTACCCGGAGTGAAGCCAGGCGGGCGGGAAGGCGCCCACGGCGTGGGGAGGGCTCCTGGGCAGCAGCAGGGAACTGAGACGGTGGGAGAAGCTGACACCACAGGGGACAGTCCAGGGCCGTCCTCTATACCCGCGGAGAACGCGGCTGGGCGCACACAGCCATGTTTCCGTGGTGCAGACACTTAGTCCTCCCACTTTGGACCCTTACGATTTGTAGTCAGTTTAATAAAGATGAATCCTACTTGACTGAAAGTAGGTTCCTGATACACTGGCGTTTTCCTTTCACGTTAGGTCTGAACATTTTCATTATTATAGCTGACTGCATAGATGGGTAGGTGAACGCAGAGATAGCTCAATGGAACCAGCCGGAAGACATGTGAGGCCATTTCTAGTGACTTTCTGTTCATGCCTGTGTTTTATATCTCATGTGTATTACCAAATATTAATAAAAATGAATTATGCTTTGGAGACATATGTACATATGCATATATATGTAGCTGTATACATATACCTATACGTTAACATGCATTCTAGAAATAAGATTTTAGCCAAAAGCAGTGAAGTCTGTCACTAACAGATTCATCGCCTTTGGTTTCTATAAACGTCCCTTTCCCGTCAGCTTTCTCTACGGTGTCAGCCTGGATGTTAACTGCTCTTCCTTTTTTGTTTTGTTTTATTGGAAGTACTTAGGACTGAACCTAGGTATTACTGAGCCGTATACTCAGTTCTTTTGAGTTTCTTTTTTTTTTTTTTTTTTTTTTTTGAGATAGAATGTCCCTAAATGGCACAGGTTGACTTTGAACCTACAATCTTTCTGCCTCAGTCTCCTACATAGCCTTTATTAGAGGTGTATTGCACCATACTGGGTTTACTCTTTTCAGCATTGCAAAGTGGAGATCTAACATTCCAGACACAGTTTAACACTTGGCGCTACAGTAATCATAGGTGACTGTACCATGAAAACTCATTAACCATTCAGTATTGAAATGCACTGACCTCCTTGTCCCTCATTAAACTAGGAGCAGCCTTTAAAACTGTAAGAAAAGAGGGTAGGTTGCGGAAAATATTTCAAGCATAAAGCATCAAAGTGAAGTCTTGGAGGTAAAAAAATTTTTTTGGTTTATACACATCTGTTGAAAATTTGCTCTTCAATTACTTTTTTCTTGTCTCAGGAAACTTGGAAAATAGCCTTTTAAGGTATGAAATGATACAGTAAAGTATATCTCTAGTGCATGAATACAGTCTTATGACAATATTCATTGTATGATCTTATATAATATGATTGTTTTATAAAATATTAAGGTCTTATTCCTAAATTTACATAAAATTTCTGTGCACATTAGTTTTAGATTTTATAATAACACGAGCTTGCTTCCAAGAAAAAAAGCATTTTGACATCAAAGGTAATTCCTGATCAATACTCCTTAATAGTAATCTCTTCAAATTTTAATTTCCACCAAAGTGGAAGAAGTAATAAAAAATGTAAAATATTTTACAATCATCAAAAAATTTATCCTAATTGAAATTATAGTAAGAGAAAGCTTTCTTTCATTGATACATGTAATGTTGATGTTTCTGAGATAATGCAAATGGTATCTAGCTCAACCTTTTCCTCAAGCATTCAAGCTAGTGCAGTCGCTCTACTCTGTGCGATCACTTGTTTTGTGAGAGCAGTTTCACTGGTTCCAATGCCACTAAAATGATCATCAGCCTCATAGAGATGTCTTCCTCTTATGCAAAAACCAAGTGCTGCTGAATGACAAAATCACAGCACAGCCAGGTGACAGATCTGAGGTGGCTTTACTTGCTGTTGTATAATCAGGCAGCAGACCGGACCCAAAATGGCTGAGGATGTTCAGCCCTATGCAGGTTATCTGTGTAGCCAGAGAAAAAGAAGGAGCACAACATGGTAAATAGAAACATGGCAAGGAGACAGCCTGCTGAGTTACAGCTCAAGTCTGATCTTGCTCACTTAGGACTGACTGTGATTCAGCTGCTTGATACGAAGTAGGTTACAGTCTACTTAAATACCAAGTTAGGCTACTATTCACTATGGACTGAGAAACTTGTCGGCCAAACTTAAAATAGGCATGAAGGCAAATAGTTCTCAAGTTATTTATTTTCATTTGTTCACATTCACAGAAGAGCTCGTTTTGAAACTGCTATTTGCACCACTGCACTGAAAGAATACTCTACTTGGCCCAGTGGAAGACCTCACTAATGTTTTTGTCTCTTCTTTGAGCTTCATTTAGAGGCAGTTTTGTTCCTGCAGCCGAAGGACAGCAGGATGAGGTGGCGTGTGGCTCATGGCCACGTCGGAGTCCAGGGTGGACTGTCTCCATCAAACCTTGTAAATATGATTAAATGCAGCCTACCGCACCCAGCCATGAGCTCGTATTCACGTGGCTTCACTTCATGCCTGTAACTCGGCATGTTAATCCAGAACTTTCTGTCCCGCACAGATCCTCTGATAATATACTGGAACCACAGCCCTTTAGAGTACTTGAAGTGTTTCCTTAGAACGCCCTTCAGAGTTCTTCGTGGGCACTGAGGACGGGATTGGTGGCCTTGCTGTGTACCTCAGGCAGAAAATCCCTTGCTCTGAGTACAGTGTGCCACTCCCTGGCTGTGTACCTCAGGCAGAAAATCCCTTGCTCTGAGTATAGTGTGCCGCTCCCCAGTGAGACTCATTGTGTGCCATCCGGAGCGTCCTTCTCCCAAGTGCACGGGCAGCCTCTTCCCCACCCCCGCGCTGTGAGGACACTCCCAAGGGCAGCTTCCGCCCCCCAGCCTTCCACCACAATGTGAATTGGATTGCCAGTAACATAATCAGATACCTGAACATTTCTTGTGGGATTCTTTATCAGGGGTGTAGAAAGGAATCTCTGCTATTCCCCGTCAGATACCATGAGAACACTTTTGAGCCAAGACATCTTCCTGAAGGGGCTCCTGCTAAGAGGCCACGGAAGATGCAGATTCCAGGCTCAGGCAAGGAAAAGCCTGCCGAAGAACCTGTCTCTGCTGAGTGTCAGAAGCCAGGATAAGGGTCAGCTGCATTATTTGATCAACACATATTTAAACATAATTTCATGCATTTTCTCTACACGTGCAGATTTCGGTGTCTCCCAAAAGCAATTGCTATAGTCCCTACTTATTTCCTAAGTTTTAACTGTACAGGTATATATACCTGTACAGTTAAAACTTAGGAAATACTTGTAGAATTGAAACAGGAGGCCTTGTTTTGTACTAAATGAATAGTCTATAAATGATACATCTTACATTACATGTTGTGTGTTGTATAATATACAATCACATATTTCGTATTTAGTATCAAGCACAAAGGAGTCATAGGCCCAAGTTTTGTTTAATCACACTCTTTGGTTTAACAAAACAGAACATTTAAATAATTTATGATGAATTAATATCTCATTTATTCCATTAATGCTTCCTAATAGCCTCCAGAAAGACTGGATCAATGATGTATTGTCCTGATTAATAAAAGATTTATCAAGGTATAAAATGACTTCAGAAAGGAGGAGGCTACAACTGAATCCAGGATCTTCAAGCTGTTAATGCTGCAACTTAATTAAATGTTATAAAAACCACAATGCAGCTTCCTCTTCACAGAATATGAATTTTACATGAGGAGATTTTCTGAGATCTTTCTGTTAATGTAATTCAAATATAGGCAGGTATTATATTAAATCTTGAAAAACCTCTTTGGACTTTGTCCCCTGGTAGACTGGCACCCACCGCAGACAGCAGAGGGTTCTGGCGGTCTGGGAGATGCCGGGGTAGAAAATACCCAAGATGTCTCCTCACCATGGCTACTCTGGAAAGAGGTCCCAGGAATTCTCTAAATTTGCTAAATAATAAGATTATGAAGCCAGATTGCTCTCTGTATGGAGTGCAGTTTTTATTTCTCTCTGCAGCGCCCTGGCAGGACGCATTTATTTACATTTGCCTCTGTCACAGTGACTTGCTGATACACGATACAGTCGTTCTTGACTTCCCTGCTTTGTGCGCGTGCGTGCCCATGGTCACGCCTTCTGAAGGATCTGTGAGAAAAGGAAGCACGAGGACCAAGCAGCATCCCAGGGACCCCTGCGGCCTTCTCTCTCAGCCCTGTGATGCATGAGGTCTTGGGATTCACATTTTCCAGAGTGAGCCACGTTAGGAAGAGGAGAGACGTGGCTTTTAATTCATCATCCCATTGCCCGGTGTACGAAATAATGAAGAAGCATTTAGAAGAAGATTGCGTGTGTTATCTAAGTGACAAAACCGTTTTCCTAGTAACAAGTTTTAATTTCAATGTCATGACTCCTTGTTTCAAAATTCTAACTGGTAATCAAACTGGCATATTGTGCCAGACAATATCTCAGTAATGCGCGGGGCGACAGTGCGTTCACGGGGTATCTTCAGGCCTGGGGTGCATACCAAGGCATTCTGAGGCCTTTCCTCTGAGAAGAAATCCTTCTCGGTCCCCTGAAATGAGCAGTACTCCTTGACCTGAAAGGAAGATACACCGAGACCTGCCAAATCCTGGGCATGGAGGGCTCTAATTCATTGTGTTAAACGGCAAAGCCAAGCAACTGGTGATTTATGGCTGTAAATTATCATGGTGTTCATTAGTGGTAATTACTACTTGACCCTGAAATAAAATGGTAATCAATGTGCTCAAATGAGAACACCCACCCTGGCTCCTTGCTGTTCACCTGCAAACTTTCCTGCCGTCTCGCTCTCTGGTGGAAGAGGAAAAGAGGGAGGACGCCAGGGGACTGCGCTGCAGAGAGGGGAGCTGCGGCCAGGGCAGGCCTCTCCCGAGGCTTCCGTCAGGCCAAGGAACTCACCACCCAGCCAGGGTCCCCTGCCCGTGGTGGGATAAGAGGGCTGTGCTTGGATGTTCGCTCAGAGCCTTCGGATTGTCTCCAGCAACAGCAACCATTGCAGTCAGGAAGAGATGAGGTCAAGGCAGGCAGCGTGGCGCACAGGCAGCATGACCCAGAGGCTGCCCAGCCATGCTGGCTCGCAGGGACCTGTTCAGGCCCCACGCCTGGCTGTGCTTCAGGAAACTGAGGCCCACAGCCTGCAGAGTGAGTCTTGATTTCACTTTTGAACATATGGCCAAAATATCATGCAATTTCACCTGGCTTGTTACTGTCACACTAAACATCTACAAAGCATTAACTTCTAGACAAGTCACCTCCATTTCATTTCTGTCATGATCACCACATGCTAGAGACAACATCCCATGCAGAGAAAAGAATTCTTGACCTTAGGCCTTCTAAGGACAGCATGAACAGTAGGCTCTCCTGCATGGTTCTTGGAAATGATGGCTCACTTTTGAGCTCATGGCAATCAGCCTCCCCTGCCATTCTATCACAGAACAGGAAGCCAATCAGCGTGAATTTCAATGTTCTAAGGCAGATAGATAATATTTATTAATGGTTATAGAATTATACACTTTTGAAAAGTCATTGTCATTTTGGGATAGAATGGTAAATTATCCTCTGGAGATTTTTTATTTAGCAGGGGCAAGATAGGTCAACATATGTAAGGGAACAATTTTAAGTAACCAATTTTTAAAATAATTGATGAGGTATCTAAAAGCATTCAATAACAACATATACAACATGCAAAAACAGATGGGCAAGGTAGGCAGGGAGGTGGAAATTCTAAGAAAGAATTTGAAGGAAGGGCTAAAAACCAAACCCCTAAAATAGAAAAGAAAAGATGCCTGTGATGAACTTATCAGTTGATGTAAAATGTGGTTCTCCTGGAATGTGTCAAAAAAAACTTCTCAACCTTAAAAGCAAAGAGAAAAAGAATGAAAACAGGGAACAGAATAGCCAAGATCTGAGAGACAATGAGAAAAGGTGTAATACCCATTACAAGAGAACCAGCAGAAGAAAAGCTACAAGGCCCCAAATATTGAAGTAACAATGTGTGAAATTTTTTCTGAAGTTAATGATGGTGTCAGAATCACAGATCCAGGGAGCTCAGAGAACATTCACTGGGTCAGGGAATCAGCACTTGGCACACACTATTCAACCAACAGCAATGTAAAGACAGAGAAACTTGAAAAGAGATGGAGTGGGGTGGAGGAACATGAAGGTCTCTTTAGACTTTCAGAGTCAGTTAATCTTAATTGTTATTCTGACTCAATTACAAGACTTCTGGGGAGGCGATTGTACATGGAGGAGCCGTACCGTGAATATGCCGTGAAGACGTACAGCCCGGTTGGAGATGGGTTGGCGGGGATGAGCCCCTAGAGTGTAAGTATCTTGCTGGTGCGCTGCCCCTGGGATCTGCCTTGGGGCCACCCAAGGCAGGAGTTAGCAGCTTTGTTCCACGATGCCTTTCTCCTATGATGTTTTTGCTTTTGGAGCAAGCAAACCATGGACTACACCTCTCAAACTGTGAGCAAAATTAAACTTCCCCTTTTAATTGTGGATGTTAGGTATTTTGTCCCAGTGATAGGAAATCTGACCAACACATGTGCCTGTTCTAGAGTTATGAATCTTTCAAGCATGATATGCAGCTTTTAAATAATGAATAGGCCTTATATTACAGAGCAGAGCTAGGATGAGTAAAACTGAGAAGAGCAGAATTATGTGAACACTGTCCCCACACATACCCCACACATAGTCTTCCCTATCATTGGCATCTTCTGTGGAGCTTATGTTACAGTCAAGTCAGTGTCTATATGTTATCATTAACGGAAGTTCCTAGTTTACATTTGGATTCATCTTCTATGTTACAGAGTTCTCTGGATTGCGCCCAACATCCACACTTACAATGACAATTACCAAGGAGAGTAGTTTAGCAGACCAAAAATTCCCCTAGGCGTCACTTGGTCCTCCCTTGGTGCCCGCCTCAAACTTCTAGGCAACTCACTGAACTTTTTATTGTCTCAACAATCTTGCCTTTTCCAGAATGTTACCTAATTGGAATGCAGTATGTTAGCCTTTCTAAATTTGTTTCTATCAACAATAATCCTTTAAGAATCCTCCATTCCTTTTCATGGCTCAATAGTTCATTTCTGGGTTTGTTTGTTTGTTTTTTTGTTTTTGTACCAGGGATCAAACTCACAACCTCACACCTGCCAGGCAGGGGCTTATGCCACTGAGATAAATCCCTGGCTGGATAGTTTATTTCTGTTAATTCTGCAGTGTATGGACAGACCACAGTTTATCCACTCTCCTGTGGAAGGACATCCTGGTTCGTCAGAGGTGTGGGTGTTTGGAAGCAGAGCTGTAATAAACATTCACATGCAGGTTTTGGTGTAGATATAAGTTTTCAAACAATTTACGTAAAATCTTAGGAATCTTATGGTAAGAGTATGTTTAATTTTATGAGAATCTGCTAAGTGTTCTTCAGAAGTGGCTGTATCAGTCAGAGTTTACTCGAGAAGCAGATATTATACAAGATATACAAACGTATAAGAAATTACGAGACTGGCTTATGATGGTCAGCCACAGAGTCCGATGAGGAAACGTGCAGAGGGTTTCCACACACTGTAGACCGAAGGGTCCAGCCCAAGGGCTGGAGCTCACTGCAGTGTCCTGCGGGAGTTCGTTTCAGGAGTCCGATGGGTCTGTGACAGAAGGCTGAGGAGTCTACATGGGAAGGCTGAAGAGTCCCAGGCAGCAGCCGAGCAGCCTGTGCCGGAAGCCAGGAGACCACGTCCAAGCTGAAGGCGGAGACTGGAGCTCCTCCGGAGAACTCAGTCCCTCCTCGCTTCCCTTTTACTGTCTGCGGGCCTCCCGCCCCGGCTGGGGTCCTTCACCCTCGCACCATCTCCTGCCCTCCTCTTCCCGGGCTCGGGATGTCTACAAAGTGAGGACCTGGTCCCCTGCTGAGTCACGCAAACTTCTAATCTTCTCAAGTTCTGAGCAGTAAGGACCTGTCTGTAACCCCCAGGGTGCAGAGCTGCCCAGTTACTTCATTAACCCTCTAGACTTCTCAAATTGCCACAATGTAGCAACCATTACAGTGACCATAATATTTTTCATTCTTGAAAATGCTTGCAAGCTGCCATTTGTTTCACATGCCCAGAAGAATTTGATGTCATTTGAATTTTATATTTGAACCATTTGGAGAGGGGCAGAGTGGAATTTCATTGTGGTTTTAATCTATATTTCCTGCTAACAAAATATGCTGAGCAACGCTGCATATACTTTTTTCATCTACACATCTTCTGCCAGCCATAAGCCATGATGACTAAGCACACTAGTTTTGGACAGTTATCTGTTAGTTCAGTTAAATAATTTTTAACTTTATTTAGTATTTCCCTTGCACTCTTTTTTCCCCATAGTTCAGAAGTTCAGCCTTATATAATTTTATGTTGAAAAACTTGTTGAACATGTCTTGCAGGGCACTTTTACTGGTGATAATCTACAGATACTTTTTTGAGGAAGTATTTCTCTTTCATTTTAGAGGATAATTTTCACTGCAGACACAATTCTAAATTGGTGTGGGGGTGTGTGTGTGTTCCTGCATTCTTCTTCCTATGCTAGTTTCTGCAGAGTAAACGCACACAATCCCTGTACGTCTTGCTCCGTGAGTTAGGTGTGCCCCCAGCCCACGCCATCTCTTTTCAAGATTCTCCGTCTTTACATTGCTGTTGGTTGAACAGCATGTGCCAAGTGCTGGTTCCCTGACCCAGTGAGTGTTCTCTGAGCTCCCTGGATCTGTGATTCTGACACCATCATTAACTTCAGAAAAAATTTCACACATTGTTACTTCAATATTTGGGGCCTTGTAGCTTTTCTTCTGCTGGTTCTCTTGTAATGGGTATTACACCTTTTCTCATTGTCTCTCAGATCTTGGCTATTCTGTTCCCTGTTTTCATTCTTTTTCTCTTTGCTTTTAAGGTTGAGAAGTTTTTATTGACACATTCCAAGCTTAATGATTCTTTCCAGGAGAGTCACATTTTGCATCAACTAGTAAGTTCATCACAGGCATTTTTTCGTTTCTATTTTAGGGGTTTGGTTTCTACACTTCCTTTGAATTCTTTCTCAGAATTTCTACCTCCCTGCCTACCTTGCCCATCTGTTTTTGCATGTTGTATATGTTGTTATTGGATGCTTTGAGACTCCTCATCAATCATTTTAATAATTGATTATTGTATTTTTTAACCTGAAAATTCAAAAATCTCTGTCATAGGGTTCTGATGCTTCTGTTGTTGCTTCTGATTACTGCTTTTTTGTTTTTTCCCTTTCTTTCTACCTTCTTTCCTATTGTCTCTTTTACTTCTCTCCCTCCCTCTCTCTCTCTCCCTCTCTCTCTCTCCCTCTCCTTCTCTCTGTCTCTCTGTCTCTCTGTCTCTCTCTCTCTCTCTCTCTCTGTGTCTCTCTGTTTCCTGTACATCTTTCTTTGTCTCCTTTTTTCCCTTTAGCATAATTTTTGTTTTGCAAGTTAGGCATCACGTCTTAGTAAAAAAGACCTAAAGTAAATGGGCTTTTAGTGTGGCATCTTATTTGTACCTGGTTAACAGTCAGGTGGGTTTAGTGTTTGCTGTTAACCACAGATGTCACAGGTTAAATTTACCCATGATTCCCCCTTTTCGCTCCTCTGTTTTTCCGGGCTTCTGTAGATTCTTCTTCGGTAACTCTGAGATGTGTGGTTCTTTTTTTCTTTCCCATGCAGGAGCTGAGTTTGGTAAAGGGAAAGTGCTCTGGAATTCTGTGATGGCGTCTTCATCTCTCAGGGGGCTGGTTCCTCCCCAGGTGCTTTCCGCTCTCTGTCCCGTCTCACTCCCAGGGGTGAGAGAGGGTGGCCAGAAGGATCTGCAGTTAGATATTTGCTGTCTTCCATACCACCGGTAGCCATTGCTGCTGGAGCTAAGGTTGTGGTGTGGTAGTTTTCCCTGTGGGAAGGTCTTTGGTAAGGTGAATATATAAAATGGTGACTTGTGTTCTTTCCCTGCCCTGGGATTGTTCTCTGCCATTTGCTGTGAGAATCTACAGGAGATCCTGAGGGAAAATTCACAGGTCGGTAGAGGCCCCTATAAGTCCTCTGAGGTCTTTGTTTTTGCTATTCGGCTTTCTTTCTTATTGTGAGGAGGAGGACAAGCTCTTCATACTGAAAGTGGAAACTGGACGGTCTGGCATGATTTTGCATAACCAAATATGAATTTATAGATATCAGGAATAAGTTGTTTGGCAGTGATTAAGTGAAATGTCAGTTACAGAACTGCAGACATGAAATAAATGAAATTAAATTTAAGAAAATGAACTTCATGCCTTTTATTACTAAAGAGTATTCCTAGCACACAGTGATGCTGCATTTGTATATTCTCTTAAGAACTTAAACACTGTGTAAATATTCCAATCCCTATGCCAATAATATATTGGAGTGAATGTCTTTGCACTTCGAAGAGAAAAGAAATAGGTGTAAAACTTCCCCGGTGGGATACTGGCTAATCTGATTGGTCCGTTGTAAGTGTACCATGTGAAAAATCTGAATCTGAATATTTTTAAACAGTAAATGAATGCAGCCCATTTGAGGCTTGGTCTATAATTTAAACAATGTTCACTGAACTTTAAAAAAGAGCTGATGATAATTTTCATCCTAAATATTACGGAACATATAAATGCATTTTCAACTTCTATCATATTTTAATTTCTGTGATTTGTACACCCAATAAACATTTATTTTATTCTGAAATGAAGAAACTTTAAGGTAGAAATATTATAAAGGTGTAGTGTCAGTGATGATCTGAGCAAGTCTGTTCAAGTTCTAGATTCCAGGAAACATATTTTTTTTCTTTGAAAGAAAGATACAGAGGCCACAGAAATATATAGTCAAGGTTGGTTCCATTTGCCTAAGACTTTACAAGAACATCCTTGCATTTGACTAGGTCTATTGTAATTATTTATTATTTTCATTGGTCTTTTTAAAGAATAGATCAACATTAAAAGTTATGCACATCAATGTGGCGAAGTTCTTACATACTTTATGTCAAGTCTCCTACCTTTCTAGCAAGGAAAAAACTGCACTCAGAGATACGAGCAAGCAGATGCATCTTAACTACGGGTAGACAGGATGAGGATGTGAACAGGGATATTTTAAAAACCGTTTATTAAGCCATAAAGACTGATCACACTGTTGTGAGTCCTCCCCTTGAATCGCAGCCGGAAACTCTCCCGCGCCGGGATCCCTGCTGGCTGTGCAGGCTGAGAAAGTCTCGCTTCGGCCGCGGCGGCAGCAGCCCTGGCATATTCCTGAGGGAACGGAGTCATATTGCTGAATTAATTGAGCTCTAAAAGACTTTGTCAGTAAGGGATTTGATAAGGTGGGAGGAAATTAAATGTGGGCCCGATATCAGCCCACTGGAGGAGAACGGAGCTAGCCGCCGTGTGGCCGTGGCTCTGTGACGCTGTGCCCGCAGTGTGGCTCCTGGGCCGGAACAGCCGTGACTTCCTAACTCACGCCGTGGGCCTGG
This sequence comes from Dasyprocta punctata, assembly GCA_004363535.1. Taxonomy (NCBI): domain Eukaryota; kingdom Metazoa; phylum Chordata; class Mammalia; order Rodentia; family Dasyproctidae; genus Dasyprocta; species Dasyprocta punctata. The sequence continues at coordinate 98,020 of RJWM01002690.1, forward strand.
CAGCTCTCTGGGGCGCGCGACGTCTCTGCAGAACAGGGACCGGCGACTGCAAAGAAGGCTTTACGGGGAGCGGCAGGGAGGGACCGCGTGACAGCCGCCAGTCACGGGCACAGCACCCCGGCGGCCGAGAGGCAGGCACCCCCACCCCACCACCACCCCCGCCCAGGGCAAAGCCTTATCTCACCTGCAGCAGGCGGTGTGTCGGTCCCCAGGTGCCCAGCGCCACAACCGTCCAGCCTTTCTGGCGTCTGCTTTTTCTTCCTCCTCCCACTTCCACTTCCCGTCATTATCCTGGACCTCGTTTCCTTTCCCCCTGCTTGGAATCACGGCTGGGCCATGTTTTTGGTAGAATTTATAACATCCTCGATATCCTGGACTGAGTTCCTAAATAATCCGAATACTGAGGTCTCTCGCTGCCTAGAAAGCTCGGGCCGGGAGCTGGACTCTAAACCTTTGGGCACTTTCAGAAATCGGTGTCCTCTCAGCCCACAGTGAGCAGGAACAAGCCCTTGCCTTTAACTCCGGACACTGGGCCTTGACATGGGCCAGCCTTGCACCTTTACATTGGATTAAAATAGAAGGGCATATTTTTTCCCCCTGAGTACTCCAACATTTCATCAGAATAACAAACTTCAAGTTGACGTTTTCCCTCTGAAATATGTACTAATCACCGGTCAACAGTTTTAAAAAATAAATGGCTGAGCTATTTAGCTTGGCAAGATTACACACCGAAGAGCAGTTTTCATAAATATTTAACCTTTCATTTCCATGTGTTACACAAGGCAAACACCCACAGCGGCCGAGAGCGGGAGCGCAGAGCCGTGGCCGGAATGACAGCTCGGAGCTGGGACCCCAGTCAGTCCCACGGCCACCAGAAGACTCAATTATTTTCATCTTTCTAGGCCTGTGCCCGGAAAAATGTGCAGTAAATTCACAAATGACAAGGTCATTGAGAAGCTCAGATAAAATATCAAATAAATACTGTTTGTGACAGTTCCTGACGGAGGAGGGTCGTGCTGCAAAGTAAGCTGTCTTCTTCTTGGTTGATATTCTCGCCGCATGGGAGTTGTTTAACGTTCTAAATAATGCCGACGTCCTAATCCTGACCCTTCCTGGGTCACAGAAGTGTGTGTGACTTTCTTCCCCTGCGCTGACCACGCCTTCGTGGGCCTGGCTTGCCTACGTTAGCAGTGCTGTCTGAAGGCCTTTGCTGTGTTCCCCGTAAGGACCGTGCAGCTCTGAAGTGAGCGAAGGATTTCAGCCAGGAGGGTGGGACCGTTGGGTGTCTTTCTTCGGCTGATCAGAAGCCTGCTTACTGAACAGGTGGGAAAGGAGCCGTGACAGAAGGCTGCCGGCTGCTTACGGGCGTGAACTGGAATAGGGTCTTTGAAGTCCTTATCTCCGTACTGGTGGATACTCAGTTCTCAGCAAGTGAAGCTGTACCCCTGCACTTCCAAATGCTAGGTTCTGCAGGTCCACGTGGCAGGTCTGTCGGTGGATGTGGGCATCGTGGCCTACTCTGAGAGTGGGCTCTCAGCTGACCATGACAGATGCTTAGGTCCTCTGGGGCCAGGCCTCCCCCAGGGCTTCCAGGACCCCCAGAAAAAGTCCTGTGGTTCATCAGGTATCTTTCTCCCACAGCTGACCTTCCTTTCCAGGAAGGGATGCTAATGAATTGAGTTCTCAGTCTGGCAAACAAAGCTCAGTTCTTGGAGAAGAAAATCATAATCCCCTGGTTTGGATAGTGATAGCTAAAAAGGAATGACTGGATTCCAAAGTGTTTATAATAAGCTTCACCTGCGTGTCCAGTGCTTTGTCCAGCAGTTCTGTCTGTTCTAGGCCCCTTAAGTCGCTGCTTTTAGGCCAGCATGAGGCTCATCACACAGTCTGCAAGCTTTTCCTCTGAGGGACGAGTCTGATGCATGAGTGTGTGTGTGTGTGTTCCTCTTGGAAGTAAGGAATGAGAAAGGCATCTTCAGCTGCTTGAAGCAGCATTCACATTCGGAATGGGAAAGCTAGCTGACCGGCAACAAACCTCCCACTCCGTGAGACCCTGGTCACGTCCTGTTAGCAGTGCCTTTACTCACGGGGACCCTGAGATGTAACTGACTGAGCTCTGCTCCAGGAGAGTGAATCAGTCTCTCCTTGGGAGCAGCGTGATCTACTGACTGTCTAGTAATGTTCTTCTCGACTTTCATCCTCGGTAACATTGGGAAGAAAGGAGCAAATAAGGATCTCACATACCAATGGTATCTTAAAAACTTGGGCCTAACTAAGATGCCACTATGCCAGAATAAAACCATGAATCTTTGCCTCCTCACATCTCTCACTGTTAAAATTAGGGGGGAAAATGACATTAGGGGAAAAACGCTCAAACTGCAGGCTGTCATGCAATCTTCATTAAATACTCACACAGGGAAGGAAAGCCTTCAGTACATTTCATGGCTGATGCAACTTCGGTTCGGAAATATTTGCACAGATGTACCTGCAACTTTAATACATAATTTATGTTAATACCCATTCCAGCATGAATGACTGTACTTTGAATACTTGAGAATTTCTTGAGGGTTTTCTCAGCTAGAAATGAACTAGATTTCTGGGGAATTTTAGAGTTGACAACATGAAAGCACAAATTTCTTCAATTTGCTGTCTTGAGGTAGTAAGAATAGATAAAATGCACAGATAGACACTGGGACCAAAGATAGGCCTGAACAGAAAAAATAAAGGAAATGTGAAGTTTTCATTCTCCTACTCGTAAGTAAAAGCTGGGGAAAAAAACCCTGAAATCAGTGGTTGTTATTGGACTTATCTAGACAACTGAGTTTTGAAGGTTAAGCACTACAATGAAACCTGGAGAAACAAGAGAATCAGAGAACCAGAGCTGATGTATGTATTTAAGCAGAAACCACTAGAGCCCAGAACTAGGATGACCACAAAAATGGTCATTTTGCCTACTAACTGGAGGCTCAGTGTGGACTAACATGAGAGAGAGGAACTTACGGTGCTACAGTCTAAGGAACTGCCTGACCACCCACCACACACACACACACACACGTGTACTTTCCCAAGTTTACTTCTAGGAATCTCATTTGCTTTTTACAGGGAATCCGAGCAAGATGCTCTAATGGTTCTGGTAGGTTTAGAAAAAGAAGAACACGAAGAAGAAGAAGAAGAGGAAGAGGAACACTGGAAAACAGACCCAGAGACTTCTGTATAACAAGAATTTACACAGGATAGGTGAGGGGGAAAGGGAGAAGATTTGTCTTCAGGCTTTTTATGGTTTCTGTCTGGTGATGAGAGACGAAACTATGAAGGACGTGCACTTGAAGTTCAAGAACAGAGCAGACTCCACAAGGAACAGAAATTCGCCCATGGCACTGAGCGAGCGCTCGCTACGTGTGTGAGTGAGCACCCCCACACACAGGGCACTGGGGAAAATATAATGACTTAAAACCAGAACAGCTATTATAAATACATCGTTTTTTAATGTGGAACAAATGCTTAGGCAAGGCCAAAATCAAGAGGAGACAAAAGCAAGGACACCAGAGAAACTGGTAACTTCTGGCTGACTACCGATAAAGGAAACATAAAACAAAGCCCAAACCCTAACGGGACTGACACAGATCCCCGCACTGGAGGTCTATTTATGCAGCTTCAGCGACATGAAGCATCATGTCCTGCTTTCAACAAAAAAATGACAAGATCTGCCAAAAGGCAGAAAAACTACACTCTGAAGAGAAAAAGCAAACATGAGAACCAGACTCAGCTGTGACACAAATGTGGAAATTATCAGACAGGCAATTTAAAAGAACTATGGTTAAAATGTTCTGGGCGCTAAAGAGAACAGTAGCCAATAGACAATGACAAATCATGATGCTGGCAGACAGAAGGGAAAGCAAGGAAATAATCCAAAGGAAATTCTAGAAAATAGACCCATTGTCACAAAATTGAAGGGTGCATTTGATGATCATAAGAGAAGATTTGACATAGATGAGTAAAGGGTCGGTGAGCTTCGAGACAGATTAATCAAAGCTTCCCAAACTGGAATCCAAAGGAAAACAAAATATACAAAAACTCTGGAGTAACAGTAAAAGGAATGATATACACAAAATCCGCATACTAGGAGAAGAAGGAAACGGGCAGCAGAGCAGAGGTAACATTCGCAAGGACAGCAGCTGGAGACTTCCCGGGTTTAATGACGAGCTCCCATCTTCCATACTTTATTCTTCCAATTATGTGGCATTTTCTAATTATGTGTCATTCTGGAATAAAACAGAACTGCCCTCCAGAGACAGTGAAGCCGATCAGTGCCACCGGGGTTTGAGGGACTGGAGGAATGATGTGTAGCCATGCACAGAGCGCTCCAAGGCAGCCTCTGCGTTTAGTGCTGGTGTTTAACACAGCACGGTAACACTGAACACATAACATTATGCATTGGTCAGAGTCCATAGGACTTCATAGCATAATGTGCAGAGTTTAATGCAGGCAAATTACGGAGAATCATTTCACTGGCCAGAGTGTCCCTGGGCACAATGCAAAATGCAACCAAAGAATCAAAATGTGTTGCATACCTGTGAATTAGCCCAGCTGAAGAAACCAGGGTAAAAGCACTGATCGAAGAAACTCTGGAAATGGAATCTATAGAAAGGGATGCTACAGGAACTACATCTAAATACTATCCTGCAGGTGGCAAGGTGTTTTTCCCATAGATGTATGGATAAACAATTCTGAAATCATTATACATGCATAGCACAACCATCCTGGAATCGCTGATCTTGTGTCCAACCCTAATCCATTACCACAAAACAGATGTAGCTTGTGGGAGCCAGGTTTGTGGGGGTCAAAGGTTATAGATGAGTGTCTTAGTTAGTTTTTGCTCGTTGCCAAGACAAAATACCTGACGCCCAAAATTAGAGAAGGAAAAGTTTATTCTTACAGTTTCTCGGGAGTTTCAGTCCACACTTAGTTGGCTCCAAGTCAGCATGCATGGCAGGGCCGCTGTTCATGGTGGCTGCAAGCCACAAGGCTGGCAAGAGAGGGCGGAAGTACAAGAGGAAGACCCGCCTTCCCTTACACTGTATCTCAGCTCCACCCCTGGGCGTGGGCAGCACTCACATTGCCAATCCCAGTGCTAGACAACAAACTGAACACAAGCACTAGACTCAGCCCCATCAAAAGTATGAGGACTTCGGGGGACATAGCATACCCAATACAATGAGTAAGGGGGAGACTGGATAGATGCACGTGGCACTGGATTAGAGTCGGACACAATGCTATAAACTCAGGCTGCCCAGGTGCTTCTGGGAATCTGAGCAGGCAGGCAGATGATTTGGATGCAACTGAAAAAAAAATTCCCAGCTAAAAATCACTCATCTGCATACAGTTCATGCATAGCGCTGACTCCAACGCACTGGACTGTATTGTGACCAAGGAGTCCTAGCCAGCTTCAGAGCTGATGATTACAGCCTTTGACTCTTGGGAATGTTCTGGTGACCAGAGAAAAGAGAGCTGAGTAAAAAAGAATCGTTACATGGGCACCCTAGACCTGTCCCCACAGGAATCATGATTTGCTTTCTGTTGGATCTTTCAGAGGGCACCCATCTTGTCTTGGATACAGTTTTGTTATGCTCAGTGCTTCTGACCTCACTGGAAGATCTTCACATTTCAGTTTATGCATATTAAGATTATTTGATGAAACCAAAGAAACAAACAAAACCCCAGGGACAGTGACTAATGCAGAAGGGAAAACTTAGAAAGTAAAACTAGACATGACAAAAATTTGACCTTGAGGTTCTGTCACAGGTAAGGTGTGGCCTTGTTGGGATGGAAACAGTTCTCCTGTGGCTGGTGAAGAATTCTTGATGGTGCCCTCTTGGGGTTGGGCACTGTTGTAGTCAGGGGTTACAGGGAGAACAACTGCATACTGGACACAGAATTTATAATACTGTTTTATGATGGTCACCCAGTGTTAAACACAAGAAAGTGCAGGAAAATCTGTCCACAACGCTAAAGATCCAGGCTATTCAAGCAAGGGCCTGGATCCCACAGCAATGTCCTACATGAGTCCAGCTAGAGACCCAAAACGCATGACAATGCCTCCCACAAATCCAACTGGAAATCTAAGGAGCCCATGATAAGGGCTCACGCCAGTCTGTTTTACAGTTCTGTGCCGGGAAGGCCAAAGCAGTAGAAACTAGGAAGTCTACACCAGCAGGGTGAAGGAGCTGTGCAGTAGGTTGAGGGAGCCGAAAAGTCACACTCAAAATAAGGAGCGGGGCTTCCCTGAAGAGCATCACAGCCATCCTCAGCGGCAACGAGGTCCCGCACTCCTCCTCCAACGAGAACAGTTGAGCACAGGTCAGGAAGCCCAGCATGACAAGTTTCTCCAGCACACAGCTTCCCCTCCAGAGCCAGGAAGTGATGCACAATGTGAGGAGCAGAGCTCCCCCAAGGTGAACCACAGCCACCCTCATTGATGAGGTCCCGAGCTCCTCCAATATAATGATGGAATCCATATTGAGGAAGCCAGCATGACAAACACCTCCAGGAGAACCAATGGCTCAAAACAGCAACTCTTAGGAGAACCCACAAGGCCTCACTCTTCTTCTCCATGTCTCTATTTATGTGGGCAATTTTCCTCAGGTGGGCCATCTGTACTCAGCAGGATGCTGATGTAATTCAGCTGGTGTTAAGCTGACCACCAGTTTTTAATCTGTAACAGGCACCCACTGAGCCTATCTCAGCTGACCTCAGTCTTTCCTTGTCCTTGTCTTGTAGTCTTCACCCCCAGTTCTCGCTGTCTTCTGTCCTCTTCCGATCTCCTGGGCAGGTTTTAGGAGACTCTGGTTGGCCCTAGTCATCAAACCATCGCTATTAGAGCAGAGACTGTACACCTGCAGCGTTCACAGGGTTGCCCATCTTGGACCCCCACTGAACCTCAAGGCCATGGACCTAGATGCGGAATCCCCAGCGCTGAGCTTCAAGGCACCTGCCGCACAGGTCTGGTGCACTAGAGGGCGCTATGAGCTGGTGGCTTCCATAGCCTACAAACTCCTACTGACCCAGTGCAGTAATGGAACTGAAATTTCTCTCGTGGCATTTTAATGGTTGTTTCCGAAACTTAAAACTACAAAACCACAGGTTGAAATATTAATGTGAGATTTTAACTAAATTTTAATTCTTATTTTACATCTAACGAAATAGTTAGTTGTTTTGTTTTGTTTTGTTTTGTTTTGTTTTCACTGAATTTCCTTTCAGGGATCCTATTCTAGGGATCAGCAAAGTTTCCCTGGAAAGACCAATCCAGGAAATACTTAGGCTTTCTGAACCTTGCTACAAATGCTCAGTGCAAGAACAGCAAGGACGCTGCACACGCAGGGGGCGTGGCTGGACGCCAGCGAGACTCCTCTAGGGAAGCAGCTGCCCGTGGCTGTGGTGTGCAGGGCTCTGGGCTTCCCGGAGTTTCTGCCCTGTGCTGTGCCCAGGCCCCTGCCCCACCACACTCATTTTGCGCCTCTGCATTTTCTCGTTGGCCGCAGTGCCTGGCTCACCAGTCCCAAGAATGCCCATTTCACAGAATCACCAGGGACTCCCTCTGCTGTGGGGTCAGGGTCTCATAAGTGGAGACAAGATGAACATTGCCTCATGGAGAACGGATGCCTCAGAGTCACCAGCCAATGCGTGCATTCAGGGGACATTTACAGCGTTGTAAAATGGAATGTTTCCTCCTAGAAATGATGAAATGGCACTTCTGTCCCACAAAGCACGTGTGCCTGCCTAGGCACAGACATTGTGCTGAAAGCCAGAATGATAATATCTTCTCCTTCCAACCCTGCAGGGTGCATAGTGATGGCTGCTGGGGCTGGAGCAGGTAGGCCTCCTAGGGCTGATTGGCAGCCATCGTAACTCTGTTGTTCTCTTCTGAAATGAAGTTGTTTGTGGAAACCATTCTTACCCAAACTGGCCTGTCGTTTCTCTGTCCTGAGGGAGACTAATACCATTTTATCTTTTGAAATACAAATATTAAAACATTCTCCAGGTATCTGATTTCTCTTGCCAAATGGTAGTCTGCCCACGGTGCTCCTGAGCTTGTTTACGTGGGTGAATTTTATTACAGCTGTGAGCCACTTATTCTAAGTCTCCTTACAATTGTGCTTTCTTTGCAAGGTTGTCTTCTTTGCCGACTGTGTGGTTTCTGCCTGCCATAAGTGACTCGTGGGGTATGTGAGTCCAGCAGAGCCGAGTCTTTCTGTAGGATGAAAAAAGAGTGTGACAGGTTTCTGTTTATGGAGATGCCCTACCTCAGCTGCCACCACTGCTGGGGGCAACTGGAGACCCGGAAATTCTATGCATCTCTTTCTTGGGGCACACACTTGCTCGTGGTTTTAGGTTCTTCATAATCGCTGGGTGGGCTCAGGACTGTGCCTCTGTGAACCCCTTCCCCAGGCTGCAGCGTGGGGCTAGCAGGGCACACGGAGAGCCAGAAGACAGAGGGCGCTCCAGCCTCTGCACTGTCCTCAGCACCTGCTCGCCGGGTTTTCTCCGCGTCTCCCCTTCTGCAGCACCGTCTTGGGGTGTTCCTGGTAGCGTCTGTGACACAGGGCAGGTTAGAGCATGACGCGCCTCCTGGGACAGGCAGCGGAAGTGTTTAGGGAGTGCCCAGTGAATCAAATTGTAAACAGGGCCTTCTATGTAACGGGAACCTTCGGCGACATTGGTCAATCCAAAGTGACCCCACGAGGACCTGTTTGGGGGAGAACCTGGCGATGCGGTGGGCCGTGTGCCTTCCTGAGGCCCCAAGGCACGCGACAGCGTTGGCTGGCTGTGGGTGCAGGAAGACGAGTCCTCCTTCCTCCAGGTCTGCCCTGTCTGGTCCAGGGCAGAGTCCAGTCTGGGGGTATTTGCAGCGCGTTGCTTTGTCCAAATGTTCTTACGGTGAGGGAAAAAAGGGACAGCAAGACACCCGAGGAGACAGCAGACTGATGGGAGAATTAACCGGGCAGCTGTAGCACAGGATGATAATGGATATAGCGGGAGCTGCCTACTTTGGGTTCTCTAGAAGCACCTTCAGTGGGAACCACACCCAAGGGCGTTGTTAGGGGTCAGAGCTAAGGAGCAGTTTTTCCCCAGAAAAGGCGTAGCTCTAAAAGCTGTGCTGTGCTGCTAGCTCGCTGGACAGGAGGAGAGGCAGGAGAGCTCCCCGGCGGAGGGAACGACATGCACAGCACCCCGGAGGGCAGGCAGGGTAAGACCTGGGAGGCAATGGCAAGAGGAAGAATCGGCCTTCCCACAGGCCGGGTCATCCAGGACCCGCACGCACCCCCATCCCCAGCTGCTGTGTCCTCCCATCTTACACCATGGCGACACTGTCCAGCCTTTGTTCAGGGTGAGAACTGGGGATCCACACTTGGCGCTTGGAGTTCATCTCTGCCACAGCCCTCCCCAGCTGGAACAGGAACCTCAGGGGCTCGTGTTTACGCGTTCATCCCTCCTTGGTTGGATAAAACAAACTCATTTGTGAGGCCAGGTGCTATCCATTTAATCGCTTCAAGACTTGGGCTAAATAAATGTTGACGAAGGAGGTAAAGAAGGAGGACGAGCTTGCACCTTGGAGCCTGATGTGGTTGGGCTGATCTCTTGTTCATGCATTTCACCTTCTGACCGCACAGCCGTGGGTCAGTCTCCGGAGATCCTCAGGCCTCACCGCGTGTGCAGGCAAGCGCACGGCCTGTTCCTCCGGGTGCCTGCCATGGGCTCAGGAAATCCTACATGGCGGAAACTGTGGTCTCCTCATTGTCCATCCTAGAGATGTTTCTCTTTTGAAACTTCTCTTACTGCATTTTTAAAGCTACATTGCCTCTACCACTTGATTTTGAGCTTCGTGTGGGCCAGGAATATTGTTCAGGCTTTTTTTTTTCGATAGAACACCTTCTCGGCTTATCCTTTTGCTCAGTTTGGGTGTATTAGGAGTCCCCTTTCCTCTGCCACAGGGCGCAGGGGAGAGGGTGAGTGGTTTCCCTTCCAGTTTCCTGGGCAGTGGGAGGAGGAGGGGATAGGAAAGAGAGCAGAGGTTTACGGCCAGAGGACGCAGGGCTTCACTGTGAGTGAATCACGGATCTGTTTCCTTGAGTCGTGGCGTAACGTCTTTGGGGCTGAGTCTACTCATCAGGAAAGGAAGATAAAATCATCCCATGTTATGCTGCTGTAGGATCGCAGCTGGTAATTTGCCTCCATCAGTTGCCAGGCTCAGTTCTTACCCTGCCATGGCAGGACCATGACGCTGTCTCCTCAGAGACATTCCAGGTTCAGCTCCTTTGTCCAGGACTCCTTCGTCCTGAAAGGCATCCCCTTCCCACGTCCTTGTGGAGACCGAGCCTGAGATCCGCCGCACCCCGCCTTCGTGAGACAGGCAGCCAGATGTGTGCAGGACAGTATGAATTAGACCTCAGCGATAGTTTTGCTAGCCTTCTATAAAGTATCTCAAGTCCTTCTTTATGGCATAATAATGACTTCCGTTGAAAAATCCTCGTTGGCCTGTCTATATAAGTTTAACTCATCAATGTCTCTAACAACAACAAAAATGCTAAATTCTGTTTAGCTGGTTTGAGATGTCACCTGTTTTTACTCTTTCTGTAAATTTCAGCCAAATACATCAGTCATTGTCCTGATGCTCTTCTTGAAGTTACGGAGTTCTGTAATTGAATGGTCTCTTGAACAGGGCTTAAGTAAAATGACAGCTCAAGCGCGTGGACTCGGCAGCTGGGTTTTCCACCAGCGTGTGTTAGTGTGCGCGTGTAAATGGAGCGGTGAGCGTGTTGCCCCTCCGCGCCTTGGGCAGTGGGGTGCCCTGTGGATAAGGCCACGCTCAGCGGGACCAGACGCTGCGGAAAACACCGCCCACCCCATCCAGAAAGCTCCCAGCGGAGCCTGATGACGCCCGAGACTCCGCCTGCTCAGCCTTTCACACAAACAGAGGAGATCGGATCCTCTCAGTGAAGAAATGCAGCCCCGACCCTCAGAGTCCGAGGAGGAGGACGGTCACTGGGCAGGGATGCTCTCATCCTCGGCGGAGACAGCACTGCTCCGCAGGACAGAGGGACAGCGTTAGGTGACTTTCTTCCTCCCCTTCTTTCTCTGCCTTTCTCCTGAACCTTAACATTGCCCTGTATTTCTTCCTTTATTGTTTCTGCTTTGTTTCAATACTTCCTTTGTCCTTTCTGCTCCTTCCTCCTTTCTCTTCTCTCTTTTCTTTCTTGATTCCTTCTCTATCCTTCTTCCAGAAATTATCAAGTATGTCAGGACACAGGTGCAAAAAACAGAAAGCTGGCTAACAGCAGCATGGAAGCAGGAAATGTTTTATCGGCTCTTTCGCTCCTCGCGTGGTCAGCTGAGTGAGGGCCTCCCTGGCACTGTGGTCACAGGAACATCTAGGGCCCGGGGATTGTAACACATAGTTAATGCTTGGTGACGAGGTGGGGACAGCTGAGCTCATTTTGTCCATCTGGTCCTTCGGGAGGAAGCGTGTACTATGTGACAAACACGAGGCTTTTGTGCTGTCTCAAGTCCTTAGCAACAGTAAAAAGAGGTCTGGTGTTCCATGTCTGATGTAGCCACTGAGTCAGCTGTTCCTAAAGTCTTCATCACTTCCTCTGCCTCCTACCCCAGCAGAATCCCCTCTAACCCACTCCATCACCCTGGCCGCGTAGTCCTTAAAGATGGACCACCTGGTTTTGAAGTTATTTTCTGTGTCTGTCCCACCACCCACTTTTTGCTACAGATTTATCTTAGCAAACTCCATCATGGCACATTTAAACAGTAGCATTGATAATCACCAGAACCACTTCTGTTTCATGAACACAGAGTGAACAGGCCTTCTGCTCAGTGAGTACTGTGCAATATACAAAACTTCTGACTCGACCATCCAGGGACCAGTGATGGAGACACCCTGGCCACCACTGTTTACACTGAAAACCGAGTCACAGAGAGGTTCAGTAAAATGCCTGAATTCACATGAATAGTCAGAGCCCCTGACATGGACACTGTCCAATAGGGTGGCCCCCAGCATGGGACAGGGACAGATTTTGGTCATGACTGCCCAGAAAGCAGATGAGCTGTGATATGCGATATACACCAGATTTCAAAGATTTGGTACAAAAATTAAAAGAATGTGCCATAGCTCATTAATATGTCATGATCATTACAGAGTGAGCTGAGTCTATCCTAGATATGTCAGCCGCATTGCTGCCAGCCCAGGACATGGTCTCCGAGGCTGGTATTGTGGAGCACGGAACATCACAGCCTGTATTCGACACAAATGCGATTGGTCCACCCAAAGCAGTGGGGCAGTCAGAGAGGCAGGAAAGTGGTCGCTTCGGCAGCACATACACAGAGAGGCAGGATGCACATCAGCTCCGCGGGGAAGCCGAGGGAACAGCACACTCCATTGTTTTGCAGTCAACATCTTTTTCCTTTACTAGAAGGAACACATTCTAAAATAAAATAAAAGTAAATATTTAAACCCATAGCACAGGTGTCATTGCCGTCATCAGCCACGCGCTGTGCATAGCTGAATGTGCCGCACTTGTCTGTGGTTGGCAGCCCGCTCGGTTTCTGTGCACCACCGTCACACGACTGTGCGGAATGCACTGTGCCTCGTGAGGGCTCTGATGTCATTAAGCAGCAGGGATTTCTCAGCTCCACTGCAGTTCCTGGGGACCACTGTCGCAATGGGGTCCAGTACTGATCCAAATGCCACTGTGTACGTGTCTAAGCAGCTCAGAAATCCTGCTGCATGCTACTCACGTGTGTCAGAGCAGCCCACACAGGGCAGCTACGAGCCCGAGGAGTGAGAGACCGTGGGACTAATCAACTCCATCACCATGCAGTGAGCTAGACCTGCTGATGATGTTTGTAGATCTCCTAGGTAACCCCTGACATCTGAGGCACAGGAGTGAAGAGTTCTTTTATTCATGGCTCAACTGGTTAAGGGAAGAGGACATTCAGGACCCCAACCCGGGAGGTTTGGGTGTCACTTCGGCTCTTAATGTTCCCCTGTAAAGTTGAAAGATTTTAGTATATTAGTCTCTCTACTCCATCAAAATAGGTCGCACACTACAATATTCCTGTAAATGTCTGAATCAGATGGACCCCATGGCCAAGAAAATGGAATTTTATCATCCCAAGGCACATGTCTCTGCCTGGGAATGTGACTGTGACTGTTATCCGTGAATCTTCCATGATAAACCTGGGGTTGGTGGGATGGGGGTGGTGATTACAGGTCAGGGACGATCGAGTTCTTGAACCTTTTAAACATGGAGGTAGAAGCCAAGACTGGCTTTACCTTACCAGCGAGAACTCACTGATAGATTGCTTTGATTCGGTTTGCTTTTTACTTGTAATTTATTTGTGGAAGAGATAGCATTTGGAAAGCCAGTGAATGCTAGACATACTAATGAGAGGACCCAGGCTTTTCATTTTTTTTCCACACCGTGTTTTATAGCAGTCACTTATCTGTAGTCAGCCAGAGCTACACTGTTTGGGAAAAGAGGGAAGGAGATAAGGGTTATTACAGGAAAGGTTTGTATTTGCTGGAGAGATGGGGGATGCAGAGGAAATTATAGGTTGAAAAATGTGTTTATGACTGTAAATTGTTATTTCCCCTTAAATATGGAATTTAATGGATAGTGCACATCTGAAAGGACTTTGCATGGAAATAAGATAGAATATAATTTTGAATATCAACAGTTATTGAGAAGTAATTAATTTAGTTTTGAAAATATGTTGAAAGGTACCTTTCCACAGCTAACTGCAAAGCTAAACAGAGTGAATCCCGGGGTAAAGCGACTTCTCCAGGAAGTGTGGCCCCTTTTGATTAGCTCCCAGACAGAGGACCCACTGAGGGCTACTGAGTACCCAGTCCTGCAGAGCGGAGGCAGCCAGAGGCCACAGTCCAGGGCTGCGGAGGACATGCTGGCCTCGAGGCCTGTCGCCTGGCATTGGGAGGACAGATGTGTACATTTCTGGGAGGATAATGAGGTTACAGAGCAGATGCAGAAGAGAGCGTGTGAGAAGAATCTTCAGACTTGCTAGTATTCTGAGTTTTCATAGATCGGTGGGTATCTTAGCTTGTGAGGGCTCCAATTCTAAGTCTGATGGACTGGAAGGTTAGGGAAGATGATCCTGTGTTTTACAGTTTTGGACTGGAAGGGTAAGATCAAGGCAATGGTGAAAGGATTACCTCCTTCTGAGGACTGGAAGGAGAACGTGTTCCTTCCGTCTCATCGCCCTGTTCTGCTGATTTCCTGGCAGGGTTTGGTGTTCCTGAGTCATGGATGGATCGCCCTGATGTCTATCTTTATCTTCCCATGGTGTTCTTCCTCCCTCTCTGTCCCCCACTCTGTCTAAATTTCCCCCGCTGATAAGCCATCAGTGAGATTGGTGTAAGGTCTACTCTGCTGACCTTTTCTTAACTTGGTGATCTACAAAGACCTTGTCTTAGTCCACTTGGACTTTAGCAGTAGACCTTAGGTTGAGTAATTTATAAACAGCAGAAATGTACTGCTCACATTCTACAGGATGGAGTGACCACACCCACGGTGCCCGCAGAGTGGGCCTTTGCTGTCTGCTTCGAAGATGGTGACTTAGTGCTCTGCCTCACATCACTGGACAGGACGACGCTCCCTCAAGCCTCCCTTCGAGCTGTGAGAGTGGAGCCCTCGGGCCTGGGTCCCTTTCCAAAGCACCTAACCCATTACTCCCGCCGAGTATCACATTTCAGCGTACTAATTGGGCAAGGGGCACGAACATTCAGACCACAGCAGACTATCCAAACAAGGCCGTATTCATAGGTCCTGGGATTAGTGCGTCAATGTCTGGCGGGGGGGTCCGTCAACCCATCATGGGGCGATTCTGCAAGTAGAAAAGTAGAGGGGACGTCTAGATAGAAATGGCCGTGTTCCAGGCAGGGATGTTTCTGTACCTCATGTCATCTCCGCTTCTCTGCACTTGGGTGGTGGCACTGAAAGATGACGAGAAGCATCAGAAAGTCCCTATAGCTGGCCCAGGAGCTGGCCCTGCCCCTGGTGCCCTGGTCACAGAGCTGAGATCCATTTCTTTTCTTCTTTCTTTCTTTCTTTTTTTTTTTTCCTTTCTTTTTTTGGTACTGGAGATTGAACTCACAACCTTGTGCCTGCCAGGCAGGCGCTTACGCCACTGAGCTAAATCCCCAGCCCTATTTTTTTTTTTTAATTTTTAATTTATTTATTTATTTATTTATTTTTTGAGACAGGGTCTCACTATGCAGTTCAGGCTGGCTTTGAACTCACTTTGTAGCCCAGGCTGGTCTTGAACTCAGAATGATGATCCTGCCTCTGCCTCCTGAGTGCTGGTATTAACGGCATGCACCACCATGCCCAGCTCAGTTGAGTTCCATTTCCAGATAAAAATCCACTTCATTTGACTTCAGAATCTCCTTTGAAAAAATCCCTTAATGCATTCATTGGACTATTTAGCTCTGTTCATTTTTGTCCTCAAGTTAAAACATGCAAATCCCAGTTTCCAAACATCCTAAATATTCTTAATACTGTAATAAATCCACTTACACTCGATTCAGTTAACCTGAGGACAAAACGTCGGGGTGGAACCGTTGAGGAGGGACCAACCCACATGGATCCGAGGCTGACGATGAAGTGAGTTAACTGCTGAAATCGTGCAGGCATCTCTTGACTCATTTCACAATCCCTGGGCTCCTTGTAGATACTGCTGTATTGTGATGACTTTTGCTTCCGTGTGTGGACTCCTGACTGCAGGACCTCAGGTAGTGAATGACCAGGGAAGGCGCAGGCCTGGTGCTCCTGTTAGGTTGACCTTTAGAGGGAACGGTCACAGAAATCAAGCTTTCATCTCGTTACCCACGGGAACCGCATAGGGTCAGACCACAAATGTTCCAAGTATAGTTGTCCAGTTGGATATACAGTTGCTGTTCACGTGATGTACAGGTGTGTGTGTGTGTGTGTGTGTGTGTGTGTGTGTGTGTGTAAACTTTATGTTACTTGAAGGCCAGCACATTCGCATCAGTCACACCTACGCATGTCGCCTTGTGCACACTTCGAATCGGTGCCACAGAGGAAATGTGCCTGGAGGTGCTGCAATCCTGGGTCCCAAACCTTGAGGGATGACGAAGGCACCTTTGAAACATTTCTCCTCCCTGTCCCCCCAGGCAGAAGCTTTGGTCCAAACCAGACGCTGCGCTTCTGTCTTCAGTGCTGAGGTCTCCAGAGGAGACCCGGGCATCTACTGTGACTTTTCTTTTGGCAACATTATTTCTCCATGTACTGTAGCTCAGCAAGTTTCCCTGGAGTTCTGAAGACGTCAAAGCTTCCAAGAGAATTCGCATCCAGCCATGCTGGGCATCCGGGTCTGAGCACTGGCCAGCTGGCCGGTTACACAGTGGTCACACTCACCAACTCGAGCGTCGCCCAGGGCTTCTGTCAGGGGCCGTGGATGGTGCTTTCCTCCTCAGAGGGTGGGACTGGGGGACTCAGCACATTACCTGCTCTGCACACCCCAAAACCTCTGGGAAGGAAGCTCAGAACCAGAACCACTATTTGAGAAGAATCATTATCAGAAGCACAAGTAATCAGACCTGAGGAAGATGTCCTCAAAGGAGATTCCTTAACCACAAATGGCAGGTCAGGACCAGGAGCCCAGAGCCCCTGCCATCTCCAGCTAAGGCTGCCATATGAGGAAGTCATGCAAAGGATTTTTTTTAAACTTTAATCCTGGCTCAGGTGAAAAACAATGAAAACTGCTATCCTGCATCAGTT
The DNA here is from genome assembly GCA_004363535.1 of Dasyprocta punctata. Lineage (NCBI taxonomy): Eukaryota > Metazoa > Chordata > Mammalia > Rodentia > Dasyproctidae > Dasyprocta > Dasyprocta punctata. The sequence goes on from RJWM01002690.1 coordinate 114,843, forward strand.
GTACGCCACGTAGGGCTCTCGGCACCTTGTGCTCATCTATTTCATCATTAAACGAATTCGCGAGGCAGGTGGTGTTCTCCCTGTGCCACTGCAAAGGACAGTGGCCGGTGGAGGAACGGAAGGGTAAACTGAGGCACACACAACAACCTTCCTCCCTGTGTGCTTTGTGAGGCTGCCATGGGGAAATGTCCCCAAAGGCAGCTGACGAAAGGACTGCCTTCAGCGCGCTAGTGCTGACCTCTGAAATTCCACCCCGAGGTTGTTCCTTCTCGGGTTCCCGCCTCTGGGATGTGAGCTGTGCTCCCGCAGACCTCAGGGAGCCAGGCCTGCGCCCCCCAGCGGGGAGCTGGGAGACACACGGGCCTCCCTCCCTACTGCACTGACTCGAGGGTCACTGAAAACCAATTTTCCTCCCAGAAAATGATTTCAGGATCTGAAGTTTAAAAATCAAATGCAAAACGGTTACCATGTGTCAGACAGCACTGAATCCAGTGGCCGATATGTGGCCACTTGCTGCCCTGCCACCTCCAGTGGCGGTGAAAGCGGAGTCAGCCGGGGTCACTGCGGCGCCGGGCCGACTCACAGCTGCTTCCCACGTGAAGTCAAGGAGAGATTCCAAGTGGCGAGCAAGGCGCTCGCTGCCTCCCCGGCCAGCCCAGGCTGAAGGGATGGCGCGCGGCCTCTGTGCCTGCAGGGCGTGAAGGGCCAGCAAAGAGGAGCCAGGGTGGTGACAGATGCTAACCCGACTCTGCAAACAGCCACCACGCGCTACCCGAGCTGACGGATAGATGCCTACTGGGTTCTGCTTCCTCCTGATCCCGTCTAATCCTTCCCACGTGACAGGAAGAAATAGGTAAACGCGATCAGGTCCTACGCCTCTCCTTTCCATTCTTCAGCAGCTGTTACAATGTCTCGTTCATTGCATTCCACGTCCCCAGCGCTGTGCGTCACTCTGCTCATTTGCTTATGTTTCACTTTCGTGCTGCCCCAGGGCCTTTGCACCAGTTGTTTTCCTCCTGGTCCCCTCTCGCCATCCCTGTTCTACTTGTCTAACAGGATCATGCTCTGTAAACACCCCATCTCTTGGGCCCCAGACTCTGGGAGCAGGTGGGCGTCCCGCACAGGTGCCTGGGTCGCATTATATACTTCTTTGTCATGCCTGTTCTACAGTCAGCACTTTGTGTTTTCTTTAGTGCTTATTTAATTAAAGTCTGTCCATCAAGTGGATCACTAACCTCCAGGTGGCAGGATCGTGCCTGTTTCTTCTCCTTTCACCCACAGCACCAAGCATGGTACCTGCATACAGTTGGCACTGAAAATACTCATTTTGAAATAGGAATAAAAATTATTCCATTTCTCCTAATAGGAAAGACATTTAGAGGAAACATAGCCATTTAATATATCCTGTATGTTCCTGGTTTTAGAGAAAAATTGACAAACGCTTTGCCCTTTGAGCTTTCAGGATGGAGATGAAATGTCTTGACCTCCTCCTGGGGTGGAGATGAGCAGGGAGCCTCAGCTAGATGGGGGGTGGGGCTTCCAGAGGTGCCTGCTTCATGAAAACAAGTCCTCCCCACCCTCGGGACCGGGGCACTTCCCTGAGGAGTCTCTGTTCTGCGCTTGTTTCTCTTGCTTTTCACTTAGAAAAGCTTGCACTTGCACTGAAGTTGCCTGTTTTCCTTCCGAAAAAGCTTCCCAATCTTAGAAGTGTTGGCTAGGATCTTCAAGTGGATGTTTAGAATGTGCTACCTTCTATCTTAGAAAAGACATTTGTTTTTCAGAGAACAAGCATTTATTGAGCAGTTTCTAGGTTTTAACCCTGTACTGGTCATATTGGAATACCAGGGGTCAGGCCTTGAATAAAGACATTAGTGTTCCTACTTGATAGATGAAAATTTAAAATGCCCGCAGGTTAAGTAACTCGCCAAAATCATACTGCACAAAAGTGGCAAAACTCAAATTTCAACTGTGGTCTCCCTGATTCTAAATATCCTACATTTTTTGTTCTAGAACTCTAATTCACAGTGAATTTCATTTGCTTTATTCATTCAGACGGGGTCTCACTGTGCTACCTACACTGCTCTGGAGCTTGTGACCAGCCCTGGGTGAACTCAAGTGGTCCTTCTGTCTCAGCCTCCTGAGTAGTGGGGCGCACAGTGCTGTGCCCCCACCCCAGGTCCCAGGGACCTGACCTGCTCCGAAGCAGCTCGCTAGCTATTTCCCGTGCTATTAAAGTCAATACTCATTTATTACGTGAGACTCAGATTCCAGAATCTGTGCATCTTCACAGCACTGCCTCGATATCGTGAATAAACTGCGATGCTCAAGAGCAGAGTTAGACTTCCGCTCGCAGTACACGGCCTTCGCTCATCACGCAGTTGCCAGGGTTTTTCATAGCCCAGATATTACAGGTTTCAGGGAAACAGATTTAAAAAAAAACTAGATAAAGAACTAGCGTCGATTAAATGATACGGTAGCACATATATTTATAGTATACACAGTATATGCTGTATCCTGAAGAAAGTTTACTTGAGGAGTCCATACCTGTATTCCCAAAAGTCTAGGAGGCTGAGCAGGGGGACTGCAAGTTCAGGAAGCCCAGGCTAGGAGACTGAGTGACTTAGCGAGACCCCTCCTTTTTAAAATCGAAAAATTTTAAAAGATGGAGATGTAGGTAAGTTCCAGGACCTTGGGTTTAATCCCTACTGCTGTTAAACAAACAAACAAACATTCCTATATTTAGTATAATTCTCACAATAAACAAGGGATATTATTTTTAGTCAGGTAAAGAAATTGATGCTTTAAAGATACAGTTACGTACTTGGTTGGGTCACTCAAGTGGCCAAAATTAACGTGGAACCTGAAATCACCGGTCTGCCAGTCCCCGGCTGGGCGAGTTCCTGCATAAAGGCGTGGGTTGCGCCCCCGTTCCCCCCGGCCCCTGTGCCCCCGGCCCCCGCGCCCTGCGGTCGCTCTGCAGCCTTTGCAGTTTTAATTTCACTCTTAATTTAAACACAGAATATATATATAGCATTACCCCAGGCTGCTTTTGACTAGCTTGAACTAGAGAGAAATACACCACATAAATTGTACATGGAAGTTGTCTCCTCTCGGAAGGATGGTTTTCTTTTATATCATCCTGTTTGCATGGGGATTATCACCTGTCAGCTTCCAAGTCCCTGTCACTGGCAAAGGCCGGTGGGGGCAGCGATCACGTGCCTTCAGCTCGTGCGTGTTAAGGAAACTCCGGAGTTGGCTCCCCTATTTTCTGTTTGGGGGCTGTGTCCAAGTTTATGAGCTTACAGGTGTGGGGCAGAGAGGATGACGTTTTCTAAGATGACGCTGTCCCCAGACAATGGCTTGATGATATATTTTGTGTCCCTTGAATCTTTGCAATTTTCAAACGTTCACCCAGGCCTGCTGGGACCCTACGGCTGTCCTTTTCTGCTTATCCTGAAGGGCGGGGTAATTGTAAATGTAAATAATGCCTGAAAGAAGATGTACCTCTAAAATATTCACATGCAGAGTACTCTGTACAGTAACATGAATTAGAAAATGTGCAGCTATTTTTAAAGGGTGCACAGTCTCCAACAAGGAAGGGAAACAGGCCCTAGAATTTGAGGTTTGTAAGTAAACGAAGTGACCCAGCTTTGCGGGGCTGGTACCTTCTTTTCTAATCTGGAATGAAGCACTGAACCAGTTTCACTGCTGGAGGATGTGACATGTGTGAGCTCGCTTCCCCTGGACCTGGAAGCTTCTAGGGCCCTTCTGGGAGACTCCAAAGCCACTGCAAGATAAATTCTGTGCCTGGAGCCCCTGCAGCCTGCTTTTTGGGCTTTACATTGGTATCGATGCCAAACAAACGCAGGCCAAATCATAAAACTGAACAGCGGGTGTAATCAACATAAAATGAACCACTGACTGCAGTGTGTGGTTTGGTACAGTTTACTGTAACCCTTCACCCATGAAGCTGACGTTGTCATCGGGGCAATGAATATATCTATGACTCCCCAAATTTCCTCACATCGCTTCATGTCTCCTGCTCGCTCCTAATCCTGATCCCGGATATTTGCACCCATACTTTCCATTAATAGAATAATATCTGTTTCCCAGTATGTTATCTAATTGGATTTATACATCATGCACCTTTTCTGTCTGGCTTATTTCATTCATCATAATTATTCTCAGATTGAACCATACTGTTGCTACTATCAGTTGCTCATTTCTTTCCACTACTGAATAATATTCCATTGCATGGACATACCATACTTAGTTTATCCACTCACCTACTAGTGGGCACTTGTCTTACTTCCAGTTTCTTTCTATTAAAAGTAAAGATTTTGTACACATTTAGTTAATACAATGAAATTATGATTTCGCTAGTGTTAATAAAATTGCTAAGAAAGGAATGACTGTATCGTAAAATAGGTATCCATTTAACTTCCTGTGAAGCTACTTTTCAGTGATGTATCACTTTACATTTCCACCAGAAGGCCATGAGAATCTTAGACCTCTGTGGCTCCTTATCCGTGCTTTGTGAGGTGAGCCTCGTACAGTCTCATGACCTCAGTATACAGTAATTTGAATTCCCATAATGACTATGGTAGGCATCTTTTTTGTTACTTATGGGCTATCTTGATATTTTTATGGAAGTGTCTGTTTAAATCTT
>RJWM01002691.1:0-124648 GCA_004363535.1 Dasyprocta punctata
TTTCACTCATTTTAGGGAACTTACTAGCAAGACACTTCCACTCACGTATATTCAGAATTGAGAAAATTTTTTTTCTTCTATTTTGGCACTCAATTTTACTAAGTATTATAAATAAAATTCCCTCATGTTTAATTATATTTAAGCCCAGAAAATATGGGTAATTTTCCCTTTCAAGTTTGCTTTGTAACCGCCCCCCCCCCCCACCTTTTAAAGCCTGCTACAGTCTGAATTTTTTAAGCCCTTCTGATTTCTATTAGCTAATCTGGATATGCAGCCTAATCCCATCTTAAGTACATTTTTACAGACAGATATGAGTTACTGACCTGTTCTTCAAGTTTAGATTCTCGATTAAGGTGGCCCCAAACGGGAAATGGTGAATCCAAAGGCTTCTGGTGATCTCACACTGTGGTAGACTGTATTAGGGCTCAAAAAATTCATTGCCATACTCTGGGGGACTTGTACCCTCTAACCCGCTGACATCAGGCTGGGGATGTGAGCTGCTATGCTCAACATGATGTAGGTGGAAATGCCCTGGGTCACTTCTGAGCAGAAGTATAAGAGGCCGGCTGTGTTTCTCGAGGCCACTTCTTTCTCTCTGCCCCTGTATTGGCAGTGTTCCAACTAAGGCGCTCTGCAAACACAGATCCTGCAGGGAAGAAGGGGCAGCACAAAGATAGTGCTGACCTGCAGGACACACGGCATGCCCGGGAGAAAACCTCCTTTTGTTGCAAATCACTAAGAGTGTAGGGTTTTTATTTTATTTTATTTTATTGAGACATGTGCTCACCATGTAGCCCAGGTAGGCCTCGAACTCATGGCAATCGTCCTGTCTCAGCCTCCCGAGTGCTGGGATTACAGGCATGTGTCTCCACACCTGGCTGGGGTTGTTTTTACCTGTGTCCTACTTTCCTCAGCTGGCTGCTGCCTATGTGCGTGGAGGAGCCTGCTCCACTGGAATGTCCAAACCTTGTTTAGAGAGGATATTATAATTCCCAGAAATCTAAGTGTGATTGTGAGTATGCAGGTTCTTTGTGAGGTTTTTATATTAGTAAAGTATTTTGTCTCTAAAAGAAAAATCATGGCTTCTAAGTTTCCTTTTTGAATATATTGGGAAAATACAAACCAGATTTTCACCTAAGCTGGGTGACCCAAAAGCTATATGATTTTAATAAATTAAGGACCAAAAGATATTAAAGTTGTTTTGAAATTGGGGAAACCAATAAAAGATTCTAAAAGGCTCTGCACACTCTACGTTAAAGAGGCCCTGATGACTATTTCAAAATGTGGTATAAGAGACTGAGTATTAGATCTGAACAAACAGAAGCACTGATCACAAAAAGTTGTAAGTAAAATGCACAAATATTTAGCCCAAAATCCTGTTCTCCTTTTCTGGGGCCAAGCAGTTATTTTAGTTATTTTGGTAAATACTTTTTGGTGTATCTTTACCTTTTTAGGATATGCTAAAATTTTACTTATACGGGATTTAAAAAATCATACAAAGATAGATTTCTCAGAATTGATTTGCAGATTTAGATTTTTCTAAATGTAAAATATTGTTGGGTACCAATAACATCACCTTAGAACATGTTTTCAAATATTTTTATTGAGATAGGAAAAATATTTCTGATGCAGACATTCCTGTCTTACAAAATTGTAAGATAAAATTTCTAACTTAATTGCATTCAATGTCATTGAAAATTTTAAAGGTTTACATTCTCTTGTGTAATTAAAAATGATTAGTTGGAAAAAGGGACTGGATCAAAGATAGAGAAAGAAAGTCACATTTCTATTTCTTTTAAGGCCAATGTAGGTATGCAGAACAAGGCTCTGTTCTTGCAAAAAAAAAAGAAAAAAAAAAAAGTCCAAATTGTGAAGGTCCAGAGTTAAATTCCAAGAAGCAAGCTTTTACAAAGGCATTTGGAAATGCGTTTTCATGCTGTTCATATTCTGTCTCCACTTGTAACATTATATTCACGGTATCTCTCCTTACACAGAAAATGTTTCTACAAAATGTATTTGCCAAAGTGTAAACACCCTGTTGTTATTGAGTGATCTGAGCTCTTTGGTCAATTCTGTTTCAGTTGTCTGCTTTGTGACAAGTAAAGAGGAATAAAAAAATACCCAGATTGAGTTGCTGCTGCAAATTTCAACTTTCATTTACATGCTATTACAGTTTAGATTGAAAACGGCCTCCACTGCCTGATGGGTTTGGAACGTGACTGGATTATGGAGAGGCAGTATAGCTGACTTAGGAAATGGGGTCTGGTCAGAAGTGGGGGTCACTGTGGGGAGGATCCAGAAGAGTGTATCACCCTCCCTGGCTCCTTTCCCTTCTCTCTCTGCATCCTGCTCGCTACGAGGTGAGCAGCTTTTCCTCTACTATGCCTCTCTGCCATGCCGTCCTCCCTTGGAGCCACTGGCTATGGACTGAAAATCTGAGCCAACACAAACTTTCCCCCCTATCACAGGTGTTGGGAATGGTGTCTCAGGGACAAAGAGGTGACTAAGACACATAACTTAGAATCTGAGCTACATCATTATATTTCCATATTTAAGTCACTGAGAATATTTATTCAGCTTATAATAATGTATTTAAAGAAGGTAAAGTTAACTTTAAAAATCACTTATCTGGAAAATCACTCTTCTACCAAGTTGAACCAAGACTAACCAATGCCTTCCTAAATACCATAATAGCTGCCTCCTTGAAAAGAAGAAAAAACTAACTTCCTTTATTTGACATGCTGAATAAAAAATCCCCAGAAAAAATAGCCTTTAAAAGATGCTTTCTATTATAAATAAAAATAATCCATGGTTTTTGGCCAAATCCAATATTTGCATCAACATTCAAATGTAAAGTATAAGATATACAACAGGTGTGTGGATTTCAGTTCAAAAACCTGCGGGAACATCAGGTAGCACTGCAATACATACACAACTGCATAACTTCAGGCTTTCAATAAATCACTTCTATTTCCAAGCCTCAAAGAATTAGTACAGGATAAGACAGTGGTTGAAGACACAGACTTATGAGCCTATGGATTTTGATTCAGCTGTTCATTACTTCCTGTCACTGTTGGCAAGTGACTTCACATCTCTGAACCTCCTGTGTAAAATGAAGATAACAGCAATATCTACTCTAAAGATTATCATTACTAGGATTTAACAAAATAATTCATATATAACTGTCAGCACAGTGTCAACTTGCTGATAGTAGAGCTATCAAAACACACTAACTCTTGATTTTTAAAAACTAATTATTCTAAAATCACATATTTGTAAATACTTATAGTTAACTCGTTTTATCAACAAAATGTCAAGTCCATAGTCATTACCTTTATTACTGAAATCATCTATTAATACAATTTCTGCTAAATATTTCCTTGGAGTTCTTTTGATTACACTGTGGACTGTTCTCATGAGGGTTGACCATCCTTCATTATGGAAGACAATGACAACACTCGAAGTGAGCAGATTTTCATCATAATGCCAATACTTGCATCTGCAAAAAGAAAATTCCATCATGCTTAGTTAGGGGTAATCAACAATGCCTGACTGCAAACTTACTATGATTGTATTTTCTGATTGGATTAAATATTGACTTAATTAAGAAATGTGAATGGAATACAGCCTTTTATATTTTAGCAGAAATATAAGACAGAAGAGAGAACCTGCCATGACATAAAATTATTCCTAGATAGAGGTACTTCATAACTAATACATATGTATTATAAAAGGAATAAACTTGTGAATTTATGCTGAGGGTCCTAAAACATTATCTATAGCCATCAAGTTATTTTTTATTTTACCATGACTCCATCATCTCTGTATTTCAAAGGCATGTGATGTAACTGAAATCAATGAGTAAGATATTAATTTAACAGTTTTGTCATTTGCATATATATTCTCCTCACTATATCAGGATATTATTATATTAATAATGTAATAAAGCATCAAATGCATGTGCAGCTTTCTATGTAACTCTTCAAGTGTTGCTGTTTTCTATGCTTATTTTCCTTTCTGAAACCTGAGCTTTGGCACAAGAGATTTATTTCACTTGTTGTAAGGAAATCACTATGCTTGAAAGCTGTCCTGTTCTAGTATGGCTAAAATATTCAGAAAAAAATTAACAGGCTTATGGGAGGAATACAGATGGCATTAAAAATATATTGTTGAATGAATAAGTGAAGTTCTCATATTATTTACAGCTATTAGATTATCTGCAAAAGCTGGGAGTTTGGCTCAGTGGCTTAAGCGCCTGTCTGGCAGGCGTGAGGTTGTGAGTTCAATCCCTGGTGCCGCAAAAAAAAAAAAAAAAAAAAAAACCAACAAAAAGTATATGTGATACAGATTATCTGCAAACGTTCTTTATCTATGCTGCACAAAATCATTTGAAACAAATACAGCAGTAATAAAGTTGTTAGAAGGCTTTTTCTAACTGGAGGAGACTTCAAACAAGACTTGGCCTGAAGAAGACTGAATAAACCAGGGAAGGCTTCGTGAGCACAATTCTGAAACAGTGCTTTCCATTGTAAGCCAAAGATAGGAGGAGCCAAATGCTCCTTCAGGACAATGAGTTCAAAATATAGTGGTGGAAAAAATAACAATGGTGGAGAAATGCAAACCTTATCAGGAGATGTGGTGTGTCCGGACAGGAACTACATAGGCAAAAGCAAGGCAGCCTAATTGTAGATAGGTAGGGATAATAATTCCAAAAGACAAATGGTAAACCAGGTGGAGGCTCAAGCAATTGTTCTTCCTCTGACTCTAATCACACTGGTCTTAAAGCAGCAGAACTAACTGGTTGTGAAGAACAGAAATGTTGATTTACAACAGACACCAGATTCGATGAAAACATTTAAAATGTGGAGGGAGGTTTGAGGCTTGCCGATTTCTAAGGCAGAAGGTGACAACCTGGGGAAAAAGGCAAAACAAGAAATGTACATGGGAGATGGGAAGAAGTTAAACATGGACTGAAGCGGGTGTGGGAGGTAGGTGAAGACAAGACAAGGAGTCCATGAGGGACTCCTTCACCATCCCAGGCAATGTGAACATTCGGAATACATAAAGCCTTGACACGAAGACTTGGTAATGAAAAAAGTCATGGTATTGAGGTAAAACCCCTATTTTTATTGTCTTTCACCTTACAGGTACAGCTTTTGAAATACAGTAGTCACCCCTTATCTGTAGTTTCACTCAGTAAGGTTGCAGTCACCCGTGGTCAAACATGTTCCAAGAATACACTATAAAATACTAAGAGAGACCACATTCTTTTAACTTACAGAATATTATTATATTCAATTTTATTATTAGCCATGGTTATTAGTCCATTACTATGCTTGATTTATAAATTAAAGAATTATGTTAATCGTAAGAATACAATATATAAGGACCGGGGATTTAGTTCAGTGGCTCAAGCGCTTGCCTGGTAAGTGTGAGGTTGAGAGTTCGATACCCAGTACCCAAAAAAAAAAAAAAAAAAAAAGAATACAATATATATTAGGGGAAAACACAGTACATGCAGAGTCGGGCAGCTAGCAGAGGTTCTGTTATACATACATGGTTGGTGGGGTGCTACTGTAAGTTCTAACAGAAAGGAATACAAACTGAAGCAGGCATGCCACATTTAAATGGATGGATATGTTATACCTTTTGAGTAATTTCTGCCTGCATCTAATTTTCCAAGAGAGCATTTAAAGCCTCAAACTTCAAGGATAGCGGTGATTCAGCTACACTGCAGAACTGCTTTGATTGCAAACACATTTACATTAGGCTTGCAGTGATTAAAGCTATAGAATTATTCTTGGCATAATTTTATAGGATATTTTTATAGTAGCTATCTGGACCAGGTGCTTGGTATCAGAATATAAGAAAGAATTTTCATACTAACTGTGCTATAACTTAAAAAAGTAGATTTCAAAACCAAAAGTGAAATGCCTATGAATAAACTTACTTGTATTCTCTCTATATCAGCTATGTTTTTGACATCTGTAGTTTGATATAAAGTTCTATTCTATTTAGAGTTTAGTAATAAGTAATATGAAAGTCATCAGACTATGAAAAACTTAACATTTTTGGGCTGCAAATTCTTGCATTCCACAAATAATATCACTCATTTACAATAACCTGTGTGTACCTGCACTTACGTGTTTATGTGTGACAGTTACTGCTTTTAAATGCTGTACCTTACTCCTGGATCATTCTTGAAAATCTCAGAGTCCTTTTGTACTTTCTTTCCCTATGTCTGCAAGCATTCTAAATCTAATAGGGAATATTCTTTAGGCATAGGAAACAAATCATTAAGAAACACTAATTGTTAAATTATCTAATTTTATTTTTAAATAAATAACTCTTCCTGACTCTCTAAAATCTCTTTTGCTCTTCTATATAATAAAAGGAAGCAGAAAATCTTTACATTTTACATGGAACAGTGCTGACACCCAATGGCTGAATAAATTAGTAATGCACATATAAAATTTAACTTAGCATTCAGAAATTAATATAAATTTTCAATAAAAGGAGAACTATTACATCTAATTATTCAAATTTAATAGACTGGGGTAAGTAGATTTTACTCAAATGTTCGGTTTGTACCTTGGATGAAATGATAAAAAATTAGTGCCTTGACACTATGTAAGCTGACACCCAACATATGACATACTATGGTAGATGTCATTCCTTAAAGAACATTATGCATAGCAAAATAATCTACGCATCAAAAGAAATTTGCAAACTAAACTTCCTCTTCACCACTCGCTGGATATACTCCATTTAATCAATGTATTTCCCGGAAAAGACTGCTACAATAACTCAGATGTGGACTAGGCAGAGCTACAGCCTGAGTTTGGATATAATTCCTTTGTAAACGCAATCTAAAATACATCAGTGCTGAATATTTTCTACAACCATATCATATTCTAGGCTCATAAATTCCTACAACTGTTCTCCCCAAATACTGTTAATGCCCAGTGTTTCCCATTCTGTATTTTTACAATTGAATTCAATGTAAAATACCATGTTTATACATACAGCACTTTATACTGCTACTTTAATCTGCTGCAGCAGTCTCTGATGTCTTTGAAGAGTCTGTTGCTTGTTGAATGCAACCATTTCCCTCATTTTTCTATGTTGAAAATTAGATCAACATAACTTCTATCTCTTTACCTACTGTTTATATGAAGATGAGCACAATTATTGTGCATTAGAGCTATGTGTTATCCCTGAAGGGTTGATATCACTCCATCTATTTCAGTTAACTGTACCACTATTCAAACTACATTTCTTTATTTTGTCCATGAGAATCTGAAGATTACTAAAATATCCTGTAAGGTCAAATTGCATTGGGTATCACACAGTCTCCTGGTACACTGGGGTAAACAGTGGCTTCTTTCAGATACAGGTATGAGTTCATTCTGACTTCTTTTCAAAGACTCATGCTGGCACTGGTGATGGCTATTTTTTTCAGGATGCCTAAGTGATTTCCCTTAGGATCTTACCGTGTTACTGTGCATCAATGTCAAGTTTCCAAAACCAAACTTTCTTGCCTCTGGAAAATAAGATGATATTTTCCTTTCTCCTATTTCCTCATGTCTCTCTTCTCTCCCTAATACATTTGGGTAACTGGCAGCGTTTCCTCTCAAACTCATCTGGCAAATCCCTCAATGCTGGTGTTCTATGAGGCTTTTTATTTATTTACTTATTTTTAAATTTTTATTTATTTATTTTTTAATTTAAGAGAAAGAAAAAAGACACATATAAGAAAGACAAAAAGCAAAAGAGACAAACAAACGACTAGAGTAAATGCACAACAGTAACATTACAGGTTTACAAAACAGGACGATGGAAACTTGACAATGGTTGCAATATTGCGTATTGTTATCTTCAAAATGGTTGTTTACATTAACAGATATAGACATCTAAAATTGATCTAACCATATGAGTATCAATTGTTCTCTATAAATAACTAATACATTCAGCAGTATGTTCGCTTTAGTTATCTTACATATACATATATACAGATTTATATCTTTTCTTTTTCCCTGCCCTCTTTCCCCCTTTTCCCTTCCCAATTAATTTTGCTCTTCGAGCTGTTTGTTACCCTTACATAGTATTTTTTTATAGATTTTGGATCACATATACATTTTCAGTTTCTTACACAAGGGAGACAATACGGTATTTACACATGTGGGTTTGATTTATCTCACTTATGAGTATTGTCTCAAGTCGCGACCATTTACTTATAAAAGTCTCAATGCAATCTTTCTTAATAGCTGAGTAGTACTCCATTGTATAAAAATACCACATCTTTTTTATCCGGTCTTTAATTGATGGGCACTTGGGTTGTTTCCAAGATCTGGCTACTACAAATTGTGTTGCTATAAACATGGGTGCACAGATATCACTGTGGTATGATGTTTTCAATTCTTCTGGGAAAATGCCCAGAAGTGGGACAGCTGGGTAGAATGGGCTTTTAAGGGTCTCAACAGATCGAATGCATTCTTAAGATGTTGGGTTATAACACTTTTGATATGGAGATCACTCCTGCTAAGGAAAACAAAGAAGTACTGTATATGTCTTTTTTAGTCATATGTTAAGACCATATCATATGCCCTAACAATCTATTTTTTGCTTTTTCATTATTTTACTCCAATTGGAATTGTGTGTGTGTGTGTGTGTGTGTGTGTGTGTAAACCTCGGTATGAATGTCTGGATTGTCTCCTGCTTTTCTGAAAACTGTCCCATCACATAGTCCTGCTGAGGTTTCTCCTCTAAGACTCCTTAAACAACAGTTCCTTGGTAGCAGTGACCACATGTCACCTCTGGGCCAATGGAATGAACTAGCAGGGAACACTTGTCTTAACTGACTAAACAAGAGTTCCTCTCCCTGGACTTCAAGATTACAGACTTACTTTCCGTTAGGTTAATGCAAGGTCAAGAAAGGGCTGGCTATGGAGAGAGAGAAAAAAAGGAAAGAGACGATGAAAAACCACGAACTTTCAAGAGGCGCAGAGCAAATGCCTTCACTTCTCAACTCTTCCTGTGCTGTTTCTGAGTCTTTCACAGTCATCTGTCAGACTTTCAGACCTTGGGTTCTGAGATACTCCAACACCCTTTCAACTAGCACCCTCCTCCCCTCAGCTGAAGCCAGTTAAACAGGTTTGTTTCTAGGCAAATAATCCCCAACTAACTTGCTACTCTTGATGTTTTTGGGCATTTTGGTTCATTATGTATGTGTGTTCACAGAATTAAATTTACTGATTTTTCACTAGACTTTCAATAATCAATCTATTTTTCTCTATGGTCATTGTTGAAGTTACAGACAAACGAGCTACAGATGGCGTCTCCAGATGCTACTAGTTGGTAGGTCCTAAAAATATTTTTATAGATGAACATTTCTTAAGACAATTACCTATGCTGTCCATATAGGAAACTGATAAATAAAATATTACTTTGATTAAAAAAAAGCTCTCAAATTTTTAATTAACCTAGTCATCACTGAAAAATTCTGCCTGCAAATACTGATAACAATCAGAAAGTTACTTGGCCAACATAGGATCTGTTTTAATGGTTGGTTTTAAAAACTCTACACAGTCTCTTCCATAATAGGGTTTGCTGAAGAAACTAAATTCACAAGGGTTGACTCAGATCACAAGTTCTGATGGACAGCTGGGGTACAATAATCATAGAGTTTCTTTGACTCCCTTATTCTTACCCCATTAGAGATTATTTCCTTCTTAATAATATATTCTTTCTTTGACTAGGCACAATGAAATTGAGATTATAGTCTGCTTTCTCCTTAATCATTTTCTCAAACTCTACTTTCTTTCCTTGAAGATCTTGTATTCTTTTCCTTGACTATTAGAAAATCTAAGATGACCTAATTACTTTTTCCTAACATTTTTCTTATCAGTCAGTCCTCCCTTGAAGGTCAAAATTAAGTCTGTAATCACAGGACTCATTTTTCCTTATTATCTTCGAGATAAAAATGGCAGCAAGCTAATCATCCCAAATTCTGCTCTTAGTCAAAATTGTATTATCATGTACTATGTCAATTCTCAATACATTATTTGTTGATCCTAATTTCAAAAATTTTCCTAGGAATGTTCCTTTTTCAATGTTGTATTATGTCACAGAACACCATTTTCTTCATTAATGGAAAATAATAAATCTTTAATTTCTGATCTATTTGGGATTGAAAGTCAAATGAAAGAACACAGAATTAATGGTTGGGCCTGCAAAAGTTTTCAATTGTATCACCTGTCAGAATGAGATAAGGCAGTTGAGAAAGTATGACTTACTTACAGTCCTTGGGCTGGGGATGTAGCTCAGTGGTAGTGCTTGCCTAGCATGTACAGGCCCTGAGTCCAATCCCCAGTATCACCAAAAACAAACAAACAAACAAAAATTCCACTCAGTCATTGCTTTGGAATGTACTATATGGAGACATAGCTAGAAGGCAGGAAACCATACATGAAGGTAGGACCAAAAGGTGACTCTAGCTTACAGTACCCATAATCCCTATCAGGTTTACTCCAGTCTGTTCGATCTAAATAAAACAGTCATGTCTGTAAGCCTTTGTGACATGTACCCCCAGGTCACTACATCCAAACTTGTAGGTCAGATTTCATGTATGGGGAGGAGAGTTGAGATGCACAAGTTTGCCCCACACCCAATCAATCAGTGGATTGGGAGGTGACTATTTCAGCAGGGCAGCATGACTAAAACCAGAAACTTTCTAGGTCATTAAGGCACAAAGATACAGAAAGAGCTAGGAAAAACTACAGCTGTAGGTTGCTTACATAACAAAGAACAGCACCATTATCTGCTCATCCCACCTGTGGCTTCCTCTGACCCAGAGCACACTGAAAAGATATTTATTTCCACTTTTCCCTAACCCTCTCTGAGGGAGCAAGTTTCCTGTCACCCCATAGTGAGACACAGCTGTCCAGTTGTTAGCTATGATGTCACCTTTCCTTTCTCTCAGTTCCCTGTCCAGAGTTCAGCTGCCAATGATCCTCAAACACAGTCACAGTATGGCTAGAATTCACAGCTCCAAAACAGCCAGGGGAGCTAAAAGTGACACCATCTTTGGACCACTCAGTTTACACCTTATTTATTGTGCACAAACCCTGGAGCAGAGACCTTTAAGCATGATGCTGGAGAACATCTCCACCCCAGCACCCCTGCTGATGCTCCTCCTGCATTAGCGTCCTAATGAGCCCCATATAGGAGGAGGGTACACTATGTCCTTAATTTGTAGGTACTGCGGAGAGAAGACACAGGAAAGAACCGAATTGATGATGCCAACAGTGTGTTATTTGAGGTTGACTGTATGTCCCTTTGGTGTGGACATTACTTGCATCACAGACTCAGGTCAAGAAAGTAAGTGAGCTGTGTGAGCAGTATTGGACAGACCAACTCAGAGAGCCACAGAGAAGGAACACGAGTACTTGTATGGAATCACTCATTCATTCCTAAGCCTATGTCCGCATCCCCAGCAGTATCCAGCCAGTCTGCTGTGAAGAAGTTCATGCAGAGAGGATAATGGTTGAGCCAAATGATGGTATTTGTGCTATTAGGTATTGTGATCTCATGTGATCCCAGACTGTGGGAATGGAGTTCTAACAGCACTTTAGAGTTTTCAGAGCTCTTTCATACATAGTATTTAAGTTTCACAGTAACCTTGTGAGGGACAGAGCATCATTATTCATTTTATACATAAGAAAATTGAGGCTCTTTCAGGTTATATGATTTGTTCGAAGTCGCAATTAGCAACAGAGGTGAGATTTAAAAGTGAATCTTTTAACTGAAAGGTTCTTTACCCTAAACCACAGATTTGCTAAGATTACTTACAAATATATGCTTAAAAAGCAAACAGGAAAATAAATTCTTTATTTTTATCCATTCCCAGGCAATACATGAACACTAACAAAAATGACTGTGCGCACTTTGGAGGATTTTCACCTGATTTTAAAGGTTTAGAATACTAAATCTGTTAAGAAAAACTAAAACTGTTGCACTACAGCTTTTGGGTAGTTGTCTTCAAATTTTCTGTTTTTAAAAACATTCTCAGACAAATGTGTCCAGTTAATAATCTGAAATCTCAAGCTGCAATTTAGGAAAAATTCTGGCAGGGAGTTCTAGGATAGGACATATGCTCTTGTATATTTTTTCAAAACTCCTTGAGAAAGGAAAAAAAAAAAGAACATTTCACAGTGTGAGCCATATGTTTATAGCTATATTGGACTCTCATTCCATATATGCGCTTTCATGCCACATTTTAATTTTACAGAAGTGCCAGCTTATCAAACACCAATATATTTGAGCTAAAACAACAGCCACCAACAGGAGTAAAGATCAACATGGGGCGCCAGGCACGAATGTAAAGACATTAACAACATGAGTAAATAAAGGTTTACATCTGTGACTTAATTTATACTGTATCTTATTCTATGAAAGTCTCCATGCAGCTCATTACAAAACTTAAAAATAGAAAGGGAAAAATGGATAGAGAAATGGGCTGGGGGCAGAACAAACAAGTCAAGAATATGGTCTTAGAAGTGCATAGCAGAGGGCCGCCGACTCCTATGCGCACAACTGTGAGGCACTGTTTGTAAAGAATGTACTGTGAATGGCACCACCCTGAGTTGTGTAACAAGGCGGCCGGGGGAACCCACTCCCACACTTCTCACGCGTTAGCTATAGTTGGGCTTGACTTTTCTAGCAGGAAAATCTGGTTAAGTCTGAGTTTTACAAATCAGCTGTTGAGAAGAAGCAAAAATATTCTCAGTGTAAAGTCCAGATACGACTTTTTCCTGCAGCAAGGAATCTCCTTATGGTAAATACCCTAATGAGTTTCACTGTCTGTTTTCCATGAAGGTTTCAATGCAGACCAGTGACATTTAAACAAAGTGCAAGTCATTAAAAACTGCTTGGTGGAGAAAAGTTGGGATTTAAGCTCAACACAGATTTGAAAAATCACACTTTGCAAACACTCTTTAAAATGTTTATTGAGTCATCTTCTAGTCTAAACTTCATCACTCAGTGAGTGATTATATGCCTTCTCAACATACTTTAATTACAATAAGGAAATCTATCAACCATATGGAGGACTTAAATTTCCAAAAGCTAACAGTAACACTGTTAATGACTGAAGAAGAGGTATAAGGTTACAGTAGTGGCATGGTAACTTTAGGTTAGAGTTAGTGAATGGTTTCCCAAAAGAGGATAGCTACATACTCCAGGAGTTATCAGGTTGGCTGCATAATATTTACTTATGGAAGTCTCAAACAGCAGGTGATACTAATGTCTCCACAGAAAAGTGAGATGCACTACATCCATGACGACAAACCTTTTAGTGATGAAGCGCCAAACCCAAATCCAAAAGCCACTTACTTATTGCAAAGTGCCAACACTGTAATAACCTAATTACTGAGGTTTTAGTTTAAAAAAAACAACTCTACATTAACATTTTTTGTCTTAAAAGAATAACACAATAACACACATGTCATAGGTTCACCCCCACTGCATTAGGGCATTTCTTGAAGACTCGACTGTAAAATTTTCATTACAAATGTAGGAAAAAGGGCCAGGGATTTAGCTCAGTGGCTTAAGCACCTGCCTGGCAGGCATGAGGTTGTGAGTTCAATCCCCGGTACCAAAAAACAAAAAACAAAACAAACAAACAAACAAAACAAATGTAGAAAAAGGTACATACTATACAATAGTTAGCATTTGTTAATTCATAAAACAAGCAACTACTGTGCTCATTAGAATACATTACCATGTTTAGCAGTTTATCTTGTTAGAAATATCACCACGTTTAGTTTAGCATGTAATATAATTGACACATATGAGATGTTTAATAAATATGGAGAATACTCTGAGAAATCAATAGTCTATTTCTTTACCACTGTTATCTTTGTCTTTTATATCATGGTTTCATCATACTTTTCTAGAAAAGTCAAATCTTTCTGAGTTTAATGAGTCACCAAGATTAAAATGAAGGTAGTTCCAAAAGGTTTATCCCATCCAAGAAATTATAAAATAAGAAGTAAAAGGGTATGTTAATAATTGACCTGAAGAAGGCAGATGCCAGGAAGTCTCAAATCAAAATTTTGGGAAACATCTGAGTTCACTTAAAACCTGACAAGGAACCCACAAACTTTAACACATGTGAAAAGGTGACCTATTGCAAATTGCCATCTTGCTAAAATTCATCATCAGTTTGTTGCATTGCCTCCTCAGAGTCTCGGGGTCTCTAACAGGACTATGGATAAACCCATATACATGCAGGGAGGGACCATTACAGAGAAGGAGAAAGAGATAAAAAACCCTACCATATAAGAGGTGAAAGCAACACGAAGTAGGGATGTGATGGAGAGCAGAGGGGAAACTCCAAAGTTGAGAAAATGCTACAAGTAAAAAGAAAGGGTAGTAATCCTTTGAATTAGATAAATTCTTTGAATTAGACACTAGGGATTTATCCAGTTGAAATAATTAATAATTGGCACAAAATTGAACCACAAGCTTGTTCATTGCAGAATGTTTCTAGTAGTGAGGACCTGGAAACAGTTCCAAATATCTCAAAACAAAGAACTGGCAAAATAAATTATGGTCATTCTTGCAGTAGAACACCTATCATAAGGCTAGCACACTGGTGCTATGAGAAAAACATTTAAGAACACATAAAAATGTGTACAAAAATTTAAAAACATTTTAAAAATGCAATTTATGAAACAATGATTGAAAAATACAGTAAATGTTCCGGTTTTTTTTTTTTTATGGCAGTAAAAGATACATTGTCATTGATCACGCCTCAAAATACTCCTCTCGTTGTGAACACATTCTTATCTCCTTCCTGCCACCTAATAAAGCAGATCTAGAAGTCCTCTTTCATGAGTGTCTTTGGTTGTGCTGTTTTGTCTTTGGTTTTGGCTGCCTCTATATTCTGAATTGATTTAGTAGATTTCATTTTGACTTTGAGGAAAAGTCAGAGTTTCACGGCATGAGAGCTGGTGAATAAGGTGGGAGAAGACACCCATAATGTTTTTATAGCCTGCCTTCCCACTGGAGGGCACTTGACAGCAGCCTTCATTTTATTTTTGAGCACACTTCAAAAAGACACTCAGGAAAGAGGACTTCTAGAACTACTTCCGGAAATGGCAAGAATGATGGGATAAGTGTGTTCAAAGTGAGAGGTGGCCTTTTGATGGGGATTAATAATGGCAATATCTTCTACTGTAGTAATATTTCTTTTAAAAAAATTAAACATTATATATTTTGATCATTACTTTATGTACCATCTGATTTCATCTTTAAAAACTACAACGTAGGTGGTAAGATTATACTTTTTATTTTCTTTTAAACTATTAAATATAGGTAATTCTTTTCTTTCAAAATGTTTTAAAATGAGGTTGTTTCTCGGGAAAACTGCAAATAAATAGAACATTGCTCTGGCGGTTCCATCATCAAATTCTGGGCAAAAGACATCCTTGATACCTCTAGTATCACAAAAGCTATGCCACTACCCTGAATGAGAGAGCCACCTTAAGACCGAAATTAGACCAAACATCCGGATTAACTTCTCGAGGATTTTGCAAGAATGCATTTAGTGAAAAAGAAAGGGCACAGTTTAAGAAACATTACTTTTTATAGCCATTCTCATTTTGATCCAACAGTAGGATATTCGAAAGATTTGCTACTTAAGGTACCTCTATACTTTAGTTCTGCCACTTTTGCGCACCCTGATACCTGCTGGTTATTCTACCTAATTCCATCTAATTAGATGGTACTTCCAGATAGCTGTAGTGACAAAGCAGGAGGCTGCATACATTAGAGCTGCCAAGAAGACTACTGTTTCTTGGAGGGATGGAGCAGCTAGAAGAAAGATAAATGTGCTTAAGTGGGAAAGGGAAACACAAACAAAGATAGGAGAGCTCTGTTGGAAGAAAGTTTTTCCAAAGGCCAGTGCCAACTTTTGATAATTTATAAATCCAAAGAAAGAAGCCAGCTCTTCTGAGTTCCCATACAAAGTTCCAAATAATGTCTCATTTTCTCAAGTTGATGCCAACCTGTTAAATCTTTATTCTGAGGAGCACAGCAAATTGTAAGGGTTAAGGTCATAGTTTAAAGCGAAACAATATCTGCCCTGTACTGATTTTCAAAGTATTCTCACCTTAATTTCAAAGACTTCTCCATGACATTATCCATAGCACAAACCACAGGACTTCTGTAAACAACTTTCCTATAATCATCTAAGGTAGGAGTGGTGGTGTGTCCCTAGTTTACTGGATCCCTGGAGTATATGAAACCCCAAGTATCATGCCTGCAACTTTGATACTCAGAAATCATACATTTCTTGTCCTGCATTATTACAATTTGACTTTGTGACATGGTCTCTTGAACTTTGTTGTACATTTCTTTGAGACCAAGATTGCAGTAAGAAACAGGTGGAATCTTTTTTTGTTTATGTGCCAGCTGGAAAGAATTGAAATTACTTTTCTTGAGGAGGGGAGATAAAAATCTAAAATTAGTAAGTATTCCAGATAAGTGAAGGCCAGTTACAGGAAATTAAACAGATTCAATGCAACATTCACTCATTGAGGAAAAGTGATGCACTTGAGGTCTGATACTATTGCATTTCTACAGTCATCAGCACCTTTGAAATTCAGATTAGGTCTCTAATCAACAGAGACTATTTCAGCACTACATCTAATAAATATTCCAAACAGTGCAGAAACCCTCCTGTGTTCCACAGCTCATGCCACTGACAGCAGCAGCCTCTGTGGAGTACATCTTGGCCTGCCTCCAACTTCCCTCCCCGGCCAATTTTAGCAATGAGACATCTGTAAAAGGAGGTGGGGGCCAAAGCAAGGAAAAAGGGGTGGAGAGGAGCAAAAAGATGAATTATAGGGCTACATTTAATAATATGCAATTTATTTTTGCTCCTTAAATGGAAAATTTTAAACATTCTATGCCTTTTGTTTTTAACATTTCTAAAAGCCATTATTAGACTTTATTTTTGGTATAAATTCATCGTTTAAAAAAGTGTGTCCTATCAGTGGATTTTTACTATTCACAGTTTCTGTGTGAATCAGAACAAGTTGCCTAAGGGCCCTGTACAAGCGGATGCTCTGCTTGTGTTTTTGCTCTCATACAGGAAATGCATGTCCTTTTTGAGGACTACAGAGCCTGACAAAAAAAATGTATACATAGAAAAAAGAAAAACTTGTATGAATATTTTCATACTAAATTTACTGCGACATCATGAGACTACTACGAGTTACCTTTGGCCTCCGCAATTACAAGAGACGCTCACAGGGGTCACCGCTAGCTTCCAGGCATTTATTAGTACGGTGAACTGCTGAAGTGTGGACACATTTTTTTTGGAGGACTCTGTATTTAATGCTACATTTTTCTCTTTTTTGTTAGTGATCCTGCTGTTTAAAATGACCCAGAGCATAATGCCAAGGGGCTATCCAGCATTCCTGAACACAAGGAAGCTCAGGAAAAAGTCCTCATGGAGAAAACCCCTATTACATGAGCTTTGTTCAGATATGAGCTATAGTGCAGTTGGGCCTGAACTGCATGTTAATTAATCAACAGTGTGTATAAGATAAACTGTTTTACAACACAGACACACAAGAAACAAGGTTATGAGTGACCCACTGAGGCAAATGTTGTGACTAAGGCTTGTAGGAACCTAATCCTGTTTTTCCTCTCAGAACAATTAATAGTTCAATATTCCTCATACAGCATTCACAGTAGGTTTATATTAACTATCAAGAACAATGAAAATTGACTATATATTAAGATGCACATGCATAGACATTAATGTTTCAGCAATAAAGATATAGTTCTAAAAAGTCAGTTATATGGATTTGATTCCCAGCACTGGGGGAAAAAAACACTTAAAATGTCTAAGAGAGGAAGGGGGAGGGAAAGGAGGGGAGGGGGAGAAAAACGTAAAAAACAAACAAACAAAAAAAGTCAATCAAGACATGTCATGTGCATGTAACCAAATACTTACATGTACCAAACACAATTGATTAAAACAAAAACAGGCAGGTATGGTAGTATATGCCTGTAATTTACAGCACTCAGAAAGCTGAGGCAGGAAAATCACCACAACTTCGAAGTCAGCGTGGACTATACTATATAGCAAGACCGTGTCTCAAAAAATCGAAACCAAAACCAAAACCGAATCAAAATCAAACCAAACAAAAAGTCTGCCATTCTTTTGGACTATCCCACAAAGGGAAAGTAAGCTAGGTATATTGATTTCTATTCTGCTTTTATTTTTGTGGTTTGTTTGTCTGTTTGTTTTGTTTGTTCTGTGATACTGGGAATGGATATTAAACCTAAGGTCTCATGTACATTAGGGAAATGCTCTTCCACGGAGTCACACCCAGCCCTTTTAATTTTTATTTTGAGACAGGGTCTCACTAAGTTGCTTAGGCTGGCCCTGTACTTACAATCTGTTTGCCTCAGCCTCCCAAGTAGCTGAGACTACAGGCATGCACCATTTCCCCCAGTTTAGACTTCCATTCTTTATTAGGCAAATACTTCTGCAAAATGTAAAAGATAGGGACTGAATCGCATTCTCTCAATTAAAATCAAATGTATGCTTTGAAAAAATTATGACAGAGAATAGGACTTTAATCAATAGGGACATTTAAAAAGTCAGGGTAAGTCAGGAACATTATGTAAAATAGTCCAGAATGCTATTTATAAATATATGCCTGGAAAACTACAGGAAGGTATCAAAAGGAGACATACAGACAGAGAAAGAAAGAGAGTGAGACAGAGAGAGCGAGACAGAGAGACAGAGAGAGACTGGTCTTCACCACAACAACAGTAGTAAGCATTTATGAAAAACTATTTTTAATAGGACAATGTAGTCTCTTGATTAGATGATAGTCGAGAATACAAAGATGCTTAAAGTCAGAACAATCACAGAGTTAAGCTAGAGAACATATTTACATTCTCGGAAATGCCCGTGGTATTTATTTTTATGAACTATATATATAGTATTATTTAAACACTAAACCCTACCCCAATGTATTTTTTTTATTTCTCTTGATGCAAATTAGAGATTCCAACAACCAGCACACAGGATACACACATTTCTTTGTGTTATGCTGATTAAGCGCTGTGTATTTTCTCACTTTTTCTCGGACTCTTCCTGCTCATGTTAGGCTGGCAGCATGACAGTGATGAGGGGAGCACGCACTGAAGACAATGTTTAAAACCACACACCTTGCTTGATGAGAAACCTATGCAGAAGAGCGAGCTTCCTCAGGTTTCTCTCCACCACATAGGGTTAAAGATGACCTTTGACCATCAAGACCTCCAACCAGTGGTGCTCCTATTATCTACTATGTGAGATGCCTTTTATCTTTACAGGTAACTTTATGAGTCAAGTGTTATTACTCATATTTTCCAGAAGAGGAACTGAAAGCTCTTGAAATGCTCATTGTTGGCTTATACCTCTTTCCAGCTCTGTAAGGGGTTCAAGGTACACTCCTTTGGGCTCAGGAACTCAGCAGCGTGGGTGTCACATAGCACCCTAGGTTTCCTTGAGCTCAGGTTTGCAGAGATGGAATTCCGCTGCAAAAGGGCCTCTGCTCGCTGCTGTACCTAAGCTAAGGCCAAGCCACTGCTGACAATGCAGATCATTTTGTGCCGAGTCTATGGTTTCCTGTCATTGCAGAACCCACTGGTTAGTGATCTGCTCATAAGCTTCAACATCCCGCAAGTGTGAAAATTTGTCACCCAGAGTTTTATAGACATAGGAAGGAAAATCTTTCAGAGCACCTCTCATTTTCAGGTATGAATTTCAGGCTGGGGGATGAGCTGGGTGATAGGCATGCTACAATGGTAAAATTTGCCCATTCCATCAACACCAATCCTCTATTCTTAGACCCAAGGTACCTACTGAAGTACCTTTTTGTTCTCTTTTTAGTGTGATGTTCCAGTTTAGCTTTAAAAGGCCCTCTTACACATAGGTGGGATTATGTATGCCTACAGGTAAAGAGAGTCACTTTGGGATTTCTTTTTTTTTTTTTTTTTGGTACTGGAGATCAAACTCACAACCTCGCACCTGCCAGGCAGGCGCTGAGGCCACTGAGCTAAATCCCCGGCTTCATTTTGGGATTTCTAACACATATCGTATCGTGTATCGTACTTTTTGGAGAGAGGGTCTTGCTGTATAGTTCAGGCTATCCTTGAGCTCACCCACAGCAATCCTCCTGCCTCAGCCTCCCAAGTGATTGGATTACAGGCATGCGCCATGCGTCACCATGCCTGGCCTATTTTACTCTTAAGTAAAAATTTTTATTACTACAAACATGTTTCATGAATGTGCCACAAAGGATACATTAAAACTAATCTTTGATAAAAAGACTTCCCTGATGTTTTGTTTGGTATGATGAAAGGTCCTAGAAGACTTTCTAGCAGCCACTTAAACCTTAATGGCTACTTATTATTTGGAATGGAGACTCTGTCCACAAGATGTGGGAAGAGTATGAAGGGATCTCTCTAGCTGCCATCAGCTCTAAAATTCTATAAATCTATGACATATTTAATGCATCATATGCACATCCTCAAGTGTCTAAGCTATTTCCTTTAAAAGCTACCACGTGACTCTGAAAAGAACACTTTTTTTTCACAGCCTCTTGCTCATTCCAATCAGTGGTTTATCTGTGATATTTCAGGAGTGGGATTAAAGTGAAGATATGGACTGAGAGGAAGACACAAAGTGAAAAAAAAAACTATCGAGTACGAAGGAATTAAAGATAATCTTATATTGCTTGAGAGGAGGAAAAGAAAGCAAGACAGAGCTATAGACAGAGACAGAGGAAAATAAATACAGCCCCACCACTACTATAAATAGCTAACATGTACTGCTGCTTTTGATGGCAGGCAGTATGCTAACCATGTCACAGCCTGATATGATGTAGAGAAGTCTAGAGAGGCTGAAGCATAAGGAAGCATAGAATAGGATGAATTTTTAGACTACAAAATAAGTTTTTATGCATTTAAATTCATGAATGTATATAGATGCAAGGGGAAAGAACATGCCAAATATTCCACAAACATCAGTTGACCCCAGAAAGGGAAAAGGGGGACATTCACATCTTGGTCTGCATGGAAAATGGATTTTCCTCTGTGCTAGGAACTGGCACATACAAAGGTTAACAGGAGACGTTCTTATACCATAGTTATATCCTGGAAATGTTAACAAGGTTGAGTTTGCCAATGAAAAATGGCTGGTTGTCTCCTCAGCTAATCCACCCTGGTTCCCAGTCTGCTTCTAGGGAAACCAAAGAAGGGTAAGCCTGGTATCTTGGCTGTCAAACTGATGCTCTCTCTGCCAGGCTGGGCATAGTGTTGAGTGGCTGAACACCAAGTGCAAGTTTTGCCAAATAAGTGCAAATTGCTGAAGTGGCTGAAATTAAAGCAATGCTAGCTTGTGCATGGATAATGCGCAGTCAAGTGAATAGATGCCATATCTATGGCTGTCACACCTGGCAGCGGCCCAGAAGTTGCCAGGCCCCCTCAGACATTCAAGGATGCAGAGGAGGCAATGCCAAAACAGAAAGCACTCAAGCTCGAGTGATCACAGCTGCACACCAGCTGCTTACTGGCTGGCTGTATTCAGCTTTTCTATCTAGGGAAACATGGCAGAACACCTAAGGGAGAATGTACATTCAGGGAAAAGATATTTTAATGTGGGAGAGATCTTGGAAGACATACAGGGAAAAAGGTTTCCAGCCTGGTTTAAAGGTCAGGAGTTTTACGAAGGTACCAAGAATGAAAGTATAGAGTTGCCAAGGAAGCCATTTGCAGAGGAGATACATTGGAAAAGAAGATTTCTGTTAGAACGCTCAACAACCTTCTCTTTTTATAAACCAGGGGACTGAGGCTAGCAGAAGAATATGTGGGAAGAATACGTCACCTGATACTGCTGTGTGCACAAAGAACTCACACCTCGTAAGGACAGAAACCCAAGAATTAATACCACAAGGTAGGTATATACATACATTTTACTTCACAATGGACACTGAGATGGGGAAGTAAGACTTACTTCATTGCCTTGTAGGGTTAACTTTGTCTTAGAGCATTCTGTCTGGGTATCATAACTGCTCACATCTTAGTTACACTGACTTTGGATGAATAGTTCTGATTCTATTATATATCTACTTAAAGTTTTACAAACATTAGAACAGAAATACTGTGTTTCATCTAACTATTCAGGTTTCACATAGCAAATACCTTTTTAATATAGAAGGATATTTCTTTTAAATATGAAGGTGGGGTGGAACAATCAAAGTATACCTGCAAGTTGCTATACTTGCTATTGAAAATTTGGTACTAAGACTAACTTCAAAAGTAATAGAGTGTCTATATAAGCACTACTTATGGTAAAATGCTTTTTTTTTTTTTGGCTAGTACTTTGCTAAGGGGAAGGCCTCACATGGATTAGCTTTGCAATTGTTCTGCTTCATTAAAGACTTGTAAAGCAGTGGCATTTGTTTTTAGTGTGGCAGTGCTCACTGCTAGCAATTTAGAACTCAAGTCACTGGAATAATGTCCAACATAAGGTTTTCGTCATGTAAATACTTACCTTATTTTATGATGTGTTTATATAAAGTACATCCTAACACCACCTCTAGACTTTAGGAAATACAGGATATTTTGAACATCCTGTTATGAATACCTGAAATTCCAAAAGCAGTCACTTATACTAAAGTACCCAACTAATACACTGCTGAACTTTTAACACTTGTGTTTGAATCCTATTTGCTTCCATGAATTAATTCTTTTAATTATTATGACAACAGCAAACTAACTTATTTCTTCAATTTGGAGGTTGGTTGTATTATACCATTTTAAATAATTTCAAGGCCAAGAATACTAAAGCCTGACAATTTTTCATAGTACTTTATCCATCAGTTCTATGAAACTTGTGTGGAGATAGGATTTCATGGTATCAGATCATCTATTCTTTTACAGATGTTCTAGTACTTTTGTAAAATATAAAATGAAGTTCTTCTTTATCATTTAATTAGAGATCCATGCAATTTTGGATTAAGTAAGCATCTCAGTTATCTTATCTAAATCATGCTAACCATGGAATTGGGTAGAATTACCATTGATCAGATCTAACTTTATAAAAATATATTGTGTTTGTCAGTGATCAAAATGAAAGGCTGAAGATGACAAAGTTTTTTTTTTCCTGAAGTTTCATTACTGTCACCATCACTCATCTTGTTCATTCTAAAATCTACTGCAGTGCTTCTCACAGTATGATCAAATGATCTTTGGGATCCTCAAGACCCTTTCAACAACTTTGTTAGGTTGTAATCATTTTCACGATAAATATAAAGATCTTATTACACTTTTCACTGTATTAACATTTACTCCAGTGCACAAAAGCAAAGGTGGGTAAAACTGCTGCTGCTTTGGTACAAATCGAGGCAATGATATCAGATGGCACTTGGGTTTAGTGTTGACTGCCACACACTAAAAATAAAACAAACGCCACCACCTTACATGTCTTTAATGAAGCAGTAAGTCTTCTATTATGAAGACATTAATTTTAAATCTTGCCCCTGAGTACATGCCCTATAATACTCTGTGAGACAAAATGGGAAGTATGCATAGACTTCTGTTGCCTATGACCAAATGATGACCATCTCAAAGAAAAGACCCGATGAGACTGAGTTACCAAGCTGATTAGAATGCTGTTTTCATTCAAAGGAACCAATGGACAAATTGTGGTCAGACTGGTTCTCTGGCATCTCTCAAGTATTAAAGAAGGGGGCCTATCACTTCAAGGAAAACAAGTGACACCTGCTGCCCAAGAAAACTTTAGACAGACAAAACTTAGAATTTTAGAGATGTGACATCCTCTTAGAGGTATTAAAGACTTTCATGATGAGATTGACAGTGACACTAAAAAATGTGTTGTCATTATTATATAATAAAATATTTGGAAGCTCTGCATTACTCAGTAAACCAACATTTTACAAAAGACAAATATCCCATGTTCTCACTTTTATGTGAAAGCTATAAAGGTTGACCTCCTAGAAGTGGAGAAAGTAGAGGTTACCAGAGCCTGGGAAGAGAAGGGGAGGGGGAAATGGAGAGAGAATAGTTAATGGGTACAGGAATGCAGTTGGATAGAAGGAATAGCCTCTAATGTTCCATTGCACAGTAGGAGAGCGATGGTTGACAATTAAATGTGTATTTCAAAATAGCTTATAGAGAAGAATTTGAATGTTCCCATCACAAATAACAAATGTTTGAGGTAATGGATATGCCAGTCACCCAGATCGCTGCACTATATACATGTACTAAAGTAGCATTGTACTTCACAAATATTTACTATTATGTCAGTTAAATATTTTTTAAAGTTTTAACAAATACATACCAAAAACTGAAAATGTCATCAGCTACCACACTAACTAAAATATGGAACTAAATAAAATGAAGAATTTGGTTAAACAAATTTATTTTGAACAGTAGATTGTGATGGCTAAATTTAATTGTGTCAATGTGATTGGCTAGAGAGGTGCCCAGGGGATTGATGAGGCACATTTCTAGGTATGTCTGGGTGTATCAAGGAGAAACAATTTTGGGTCCCTCACCCTTCCCTCTCTGGCACTGTTCCCTAGGTCTACTTCTCAGCTGCTACGAAATAAGCAGCTTTCCTTCACCATGCCCTTCTGCAATGGTGTTTCTACCTTGAAGCCAGCCAACCATGGACTGGATTTCCTGATGCCACAACCAAAGTAAACCCCTCCTTTTAGTGTCAGGTATTATGTCCCAGCAACAAGAAAGCTGACTAACGTGGAAAAAATGTGGCTGCCTTCACCTTACCCCTAGTATTTGTTACCCAAAAAACAGCAAAAGAGATAACCACATATTCATGAATAGTTACTACATTGCCACTGATATTACAAAACCCTCCACTTCCAATAACTCACTTCACTTTACTCAGGACAAAATCTTCACATTTATTTGTTCCATTCCATCTTGCTGTCCCTATGCTTGCCCCCAGTATTTTAAATCCCATCTGTCTTTTCATCATGTCACTCCCCTCTTCCCACATTATCTTGCATGACCTATTAAGACAGTAGTTCTTAACAGGGCAATTCTGTGCTCCAGAGGATACGTGGTAAAGTCATAAACCGGAATGCAGAAAGGGTGTTGGTTATGTGTGTGCTCCTTGCATCCAGTAGACAGATGTCAGAGATGATGCTAAAAACCTTACTATGTAAATATACAACAGGCCCCATAACAAAGAATGATCAGGCCCAATGTCAACAGTGCTGACACTGTCTTAGAGGAAGAAAAAAATCTCCTAACAATGAAATACAAAACCTTTGCTATTTTATCTTTTCCTAACTTCCTCTGTTTTTCTCTTTAACGAGTTAATGTCCAATAGTACACTATAACATATCCTCACAGCTATTAGGCTATGTGGTGTAAAAACCACAATTTTAATCCTAGCATCTTCATTTTCTACTTATGTAACTTTCCAGCTATCTACTTCTCTGAGCATAGTTTTTATCATCTAAAAGCATAGTGAAAATAAAAAGAATAGTGTTTCAGTCTGGTTAGAAGAATTAAGCGATATATTCCAAAAAAGAAGTACAAATGCACACTTAGATCTGGGACCCATCTTTCCACACCTATGGCGTACCACCCTTAGTATACTGTTAATTCCAGCCCATTCTCTTACCACATCTGGCATATGACCGTAAGTACACAGACAAACAGAATGACAGAAGATATTGAGTTCAAGAAGCAGCCCAATCTAAATCTAAATGAGTTCACTGTTCACTGTCTGATTAGATTCTTGGTTGTATTGGATGAAAATAAGAACATCCAAGCCAGGAACGGTGGTGTGCACTGTTAATCCTAGCTACTTAGGAAACTGACAGGAGGATCACACAAGTTCCAGGCCAGTGTGGGCAACACAGCAAGACCTTGTCTCAAAAAAACAAAACAAAACAAAATCAATACATAAGATAAATAAGAACACCCAAATCACAATAAATAGCTGTGGTTCTCACACTTTGCCAGAAGCATTTAGGAGAGAGTTTTTTGTGTCCCTTTAATGCCCTCCTGTAGCTTACTCTCTCATTCAGAGAAGAATTCAGCATTAAAAGCTCGCTCGGCAGTGGGCCCAGGCCAGCAGGCCTGCAGCGCGCAGAGAACGGGCTCTGGAGGGAGCCCAAGCCTCACTAACACTTGCGGCACAGTGTGCCGTCCCACTCTTTGATGGCTGTGCATCTCCAAGGCCTTAAGAATGTGTAGTTTAGATTCACAAATCTTTCTCCAGAGCCCTTTATCCTGTTGTTGATCTGCTCTCTGGGACTTTCTATTCTGGAGTGTGCAGATCCTTTTCATTTGATTAAAATGGCACTGTTCATTCTAAAATAAGTTGCTAGGTTATTAAAAATGTGATTTTCCTCCCACATCTTAGCTATATTTTGAAGAGTGGAATCTCTTCTAGGATTCAGTAAAGAGGAAAGCAAAACTATGGGCCACTTCCTAGTGATACATTAAAATTACTACTGAATATAATTAAACTGTATTATTTATATAACTTTAACTCATATAATTAGCTTGCCTTTGGTGCTATGCCCTTTTTACTTTTTAGCACATTCATCTTATATACCACAAGAATAATGAAGCAGCAATTCTACTGATGCTATACCAAGTGCATATCTTTATATATTTCACTTATGATAAGCAAAGATAACTAAATTTATAAATTACATTCAAGAAGTTGTACAACATGTATAATTAATATAATACTGTATGTAAATCTCCAAAACCCTTGCTAAAGAAACAACAGGTGCTTATGCTCCTGCTTACTCCAACAATTTGCCTTTCCCACTGGGGAGCTGCCACAAATGAACTGAGGAATGGATGTCAGCTTGAAACTCAAATGGAGGGGAAGAAAGGCTCCCTTAATAGGCACTGACCTGATTTAACTACCTTTGAAAATTATCTTCTCTCTCAAACCGGTCTTTTCACCAGATATTCCAGAAGTAAAGACCCACGTGTGCATGTGTAAGAGGGGAAGTTTTCATCTTGGGTTTTCCAACTTACCGTGGCAATAGTCAGTCCTGGCTCCAAACTGGCCCATGTTTTTCCTGGGCATGTTGTCAATATTAGTCCTTGCTCACTGAGAGTTGTTTATTTTTTTTTAATTTGGTTGTTGTGTTTCTAAAATAGATGGAGAGGTAGAGGATCTTCCTTTTCCTCAAATGGGATACCTATATTTTTCTACCTCCCACCAAAGAACTTATTCTAAACTGCTAGCTGGGGAGAGAGGGATGTGAAAAGGCAACGAAAGCGATGGGAGTTTTTAAATTGTTAACAGGCACTCTTGGTATTTCTAACACTGGTGGCAGGAGCTGGGGGAAGGAGGGGGGGTAAATGAAGCTTAGTGGAGAAACTTGCCTAACAAGCAGAAAGCGAGATGGATCTCACCACCCAAAGGTCTGGGCAGGCAAAGAGGGAAGGGAGTCATCCCGGAATACTGTGCCGGAAAGGAGGAGCTGGGGTGGTGGGAGTTATGATTGCTGCAACTCTGGGGACAGTCGCTCAAAGCACCAAATTATCAGTTTCCAGCTTTTGTAGTCTTTTTCTAGGAATGTGGTATTGCTCTAGGCTACTGTGGAAACAGAGGTGACCTAAGTTATCCCTTGATCTCTCTCATAATTTTTGCTTGCCTAAATTCATCTCCTGTAGTTAGCTAGAACCTTGAACAAAAATCAAGCCTGCTGTCATAATTGAGAAAGTTCCGAAGTGCAGTGTGTATTTGTGTGTCTGTCTTTGTATGAATATGTCTACAAGAGAATGAAAAAAATAAACTAGGCATCAAAACATGATTTATTTCTAAAGTTCATTTGGAGAACCCCTGAACTCAAAGTTTCCCAGAATGAAAATTTTCCCACCAGTTAGAAAGTACCTTTTAGACCTCAGGAAGCAACATGCCCATCAAAGATCATCTGAAAACATTTTCAAATGTGCCCACTGCATATTAAATCTAAGGTTGCCAAACGCTAGTTTCAAAATGAGACCTATTTTAGGCAATCTGTGACAGAAAAGGATTATGTTTAAAAGTTGTCACTGTGGTTATGACATTAATACAGACCGACCATATATTCTGATACTAAAAACTTGAACAAAGTACTTGAAATACATATGCATATATATGAGTGATATATATTTATATGCCATATATATAAAACACTTTTATGTATAGGAATATATGATTTTGATAGCATCCTGATTATTAGTTTTAATCTCTTATGAGTGATTCTAAATTTTTAGTTACCTCTAACTGAAACTAAAAGGTCATGATATATACAAACTGAAATTAAAAGGAAAGGTAATGCATATAAACTACTCAACATTTTAAAATAGCAAACATTTTATAAATTAGAATACTGCATTCTAAATAATCTGGCAAGTATCAAAGAAAAATCTATGGATAGAGACATGGATAGAAAATGAGAAAAATCCCAATTTACCTTAAATAAAATTAGAGCATAAAAATCAGTATTTCAGAATCAGATAAGAATTATAAGGTATGAATATAAATTAAATTTTATTTATAATAAAAGAGGTAAGGAGAATTATAAGATATGAATATAAATGTAAATTTTATTTATAATAAAAGAGATAAGAACTATAAAACGTGAATATAAATGTAAATCTTTTAAAAACCTCTATTTCCCATAGACAAGTTTGAAAAAGTTATTAACAATTTATTATATTAACATTTGCATATCTCTTAGAATTTTCAAAGCACATTTGCATCTATTATTTCACTTTGCAGAGGCAACTAAGATAGCTTTTTATAAAATGAAAATGTAAAAGGTAGGTAAGTGGAAGGAAAGGTGAAAAGTTAGAAGTAGATAAATTTGCTCCACAAGTCAAAATATTTAATTCATTTGTTTGAAACCAAGTGGTTCAATTATATACTTCTGATTATCTCCCTTCTTGGGCAGAAGAAGGATAAAAATAATCTCAATTTGTTTGTATCAGAAGTTAACAGTAAAGGAAATAAAATTCCAAACTTTATGAAAAGAAAATTTAACATATCCACAAACAGAAGTTTCTGCCTCTTTGCACAGAGAGGCTTCTCACCCTGACTGTCTCTGTATGAATTCAGCTGTAGTCAAGAAGCAAACTGGTTTAAGTAAATGAGCTTTGGCACCAGTGTGTTGAATCTCAGCTGTTCTATTTCTGTTAATGGTACCATTCTTTGGGGTACTGGGTTTCAAAGGTCTGTCTTTCATTCCTCTGTCTTGGTTACTTTTCTGTCATTGCTGAGAGAGGATACCTGACACCCAAAATAAAGGAAGGAAAGGTTTATTTAGCTCACTGTGGAGGTTTCCGTTCACACTCAGCTAGCTCTAAGGCAGGGTGGCTTGGCACCGGGACAACACTTCAAGGCAAAAGCCAGC
The DNA here is from genome assembly GCA_004363535.1 of Dasyprocta punctata. Classification (NCBI taxonomy): domain Eukaryota; kingdom Metazoa; phylum Chordata; class Mammalia; order Rodentia; family Dasyproctidae; genus Dasyprocta; species Dasyprocta punctata. The sequence goes on from RJWM01002691.1 coordinate 29,499, forward strand.
ACAAGTAGCCAGAGCAAAAAGGCAGGAAGAGCAAGCCTCTTCTCTTCCCTTATATTGTACACAGGCCACCCCACCCAGGGCGGGTGTAGCACTCACACTGCCTCTGTGCCCGCCTCTTGCACAGGCTGAGGATATTTACAAAGGACCCTGCCTCCCTGCTGAGCCTCTTAGTTAAAATTCTAAACTTCTCAAGTTGACACAGTGTATCAACCATAACATCCTCCTTGCACTCAATTACTTGCCAAGGCCTGATGTTTCTAACTGTTCTGTTCTCTTATATTCGTTTCCCCTTTTTTCTGGTTCTATAACCTCCTCTCCAATACCACTAACCTTCTAACAGGTCTCCACTCCAACCCAAGAAACCTCTATCAGTCTCACAGTCCTAAAGGTCTCTTTATCAATCTCCAGTGTAGACTTTATGAACAGCACTACTACCTTGGTCTCTCTACGCATACTTCCTGAGCCAAGCACACCACTCCACTACTTCATATCTTCTGCCTGCGTACCCTCTCCTAGGTACACTCTGTTCATCCCTCAAAGGTCTTCCCTCGTATCCCCTCCATAAATCCTTCTCTGACCCTGACATGACCTCTCACTCTTCTGAACCACATCATTTTGCTCACACATTCCTAACTGCCTTTTATGTCATTCTTTCCTTTCTGGAAGTAGTCTGCTCCCTGGGGTGAGCCTCCTGAAGGCAGGGATTGTATTTTCTTATTGTTACACTGCCTGCCACGCTAGCACAGTGCCCTGTGCAAACTGGAAATATTCAGTTTAACACCTGTTGAACTATAAACAAAAGCACACACATTTTTAAAAATAAAAAATAATATGTGAAAGCAGATAGGTTTTTTTTGGTTCAAGTTTTTAATAAAGAAGTAGGCTTCAAGTTCACTCAAAACACTCTTACTCTTTTAATAAGCAATCAACAACCAGTAAATTACTGAGCCAGCGAATGTAAGTCAAAGCTATCACATACATAGATATGAGTCACTCCGGCAGCTGGGTAGTGCTTTCCCGCTTCTAGGGTGAAGAACACTCATCTGAAAAGACTACAGAACAGTCACAAGAACAAACGGCTAACCACAGTGTCAGATGTCACAGCGGGACCAACAGCCTGAAGTTTGGTTGCTAAGCCTTGCAAGTGACTGATTTTTGTGACTGATGGAGGCAAGAGAACCAACCCTCCATAAATAAATTCTAAATCTGCAGAAAGTCGGGTGTGGTAGCACACTTGTAATTCCAGCACTTGGGAGGCTGAGGCAGGAAGCTCTCTGCAAGTTCAAGGCCAGCCTGGGCTCCAAAGTGAGTTCAAGGCCATCCTGAATTGCACAGTGTAACTCTATCTCAAAAAGACCAATCCATCAATCAATCAATCAATCAGTCAATCTGCAGAAAGCCAGCAACACCAAGTTAGTCTCTGCAGTACTCTCCATGAGGAATGAGGGAGGCTGTATGCATGAAACAAGAATGTATAGTATGCTTTCAATATGTGGTCAGTAAAAGCAGAAAACCTGGTGAGTTACTCATTTATGTAATTTTAGAGAAAATTTGTAAGATTGCCCTCATTCTGATTAACAAAAAATTCTACTTAAAAATTATTATGCGGGGTGCAGTTATGGTGCACACCTGTAATTCCAGGACTCTGGGGTGCTGATAGGAGTATCACAAGTTCAAGCCCAGCCCTGGCAAGTTAACAATTTAGTGAGAACCTGTCTCAAGGGGTAAAAAACGCTGGGGATGTAATGCAGTGAGAAGGCTCCGCATTCAATCCTCAATATCACACATACCAAAACAAACAAACAAACAAATGAGAAAACCAAAATGTTATTTGTTAATCTCTATGTTGAATTTTATTATTTTATTTTATTTTTTTGAGGCAGGGTCTTACTAAGTTTCCCAGGTTGGCTTTGAACTCACAATCCTCCTGCCTTGGCCTCTCGAATAGCTAGGATTATAGACTGACACCACTGCGCCTGGTTTACAGGGAATTTCGTAAGTATTCAAAGGGAATGAAGCTTATTTCATCTTTTTAGAAGTGCGAAAAACATTCCAGCTTTTCCAATGCTTTTGAGTACTCTGAAAATTTTCTTTCTCACTTTCTTTGTTGGAGATCAAGCCCAAGGCCTGGTATGTGTTCCACCCCTGAGCTACATCTTCAACCCTTGAAGTATTTAAAAGAGAAAGTTTTATCACAAGTATAGAAATTCAAAGAAACGTGTAGGAACATTTGCTAAGATAATTTGAGATCCTTTGATTTAACCGGAGACATGATACTTACAGGAATTACACACAGAAACACACAACTTTCATTTCTAGGTAACGGGCCAGAGAAAAGTATGTGGGAAACAACTGGCCTGCGAAAGGCGTGAAAGAAGGGAGGGAGGGCACACAAGAGTAAAGAAAAAAGGAAGAAATGAAAGAGAGAAAGAGAAGAGAAGAGAAAGGAGGAAGGCAGGCGAGAAACTGCAGGACAGCTAGGAGGAGCGAAAGATGGGAGGTTGGATGGCAACTGGTATTGAAAAGCTGGGAGAGAGATGAAAGCTTTTCCATCAGAGAAGCTACAAGTGGGAGCGAGATAAACAGACAAGGCAATGTATGACATTTAAGTATTTCAAAAAGCAACAGAGCACATCAAAGTTAAATAGTAACTGAAGATATTGAAATGCTGACAAGAAAGCTGAAAGGAGCCAATAATACTTGAGTTGCTAACCAACAGGGCTATGCAAAAGATTTTTGATGTATTATGTTACTTAGTCCTAATGCCAATCCTGAGGCTATGGCATTGTTAGTTTTCAGTTTAAAGACTAAGTAACAGAGGCCACAGAACATAAGTAATAGGTCAAAGATCTCACATCAGATAAAGGAATCAAAGGCTGAATGCCAGTGTTGGAGACCAGGGGTGAATTAAGGCCTAATTGGCTTCCTCTGTAAGCACAAAGGAGCAAGACAACACACAGGGATGATGGCATTTTGCAGGTTCCAGGGAAAGTTTATACAGCTGAGATTAAATTGTTTACCTGAGCATGTATAAATGGATTATATGAGGCAGATGAATCTTGTGTTACTTAAATTGCTTGTACTCCTGTCTGAGTAAATAAAAGGAGGAGGAGCCAGAGGCTGGGGGTTCCTCTGCTGACGAAGAGGCAAGAGCCTCCTGTCTGCCCTAGGTTAAACTAACTCTATCCCTTTGTCACTCACCCTCATTTGCCCCTGGGATCAGGGAACAAATTAGTAGCAGAATTAGGTTCCTGCAAGTGGTGCCCTGGGTGGGGAAAGCGAGGAGTAGGCTCGTTCCCCAAGGCTGGTGCCTGGGGCAGGAACCTGGGACCTGCGGCACAGTTTGGTCTGCTGCACACTGGCAGTCTTCATTCATTCATTCATTCATTCATTCACCAACCAACATGGTACTACTGAACTATGTGTCAGTTACTGGGAGTGCCTAGTGAGGAAAATAGACATAGTCCTTAATTTGAAGTTTATCACCTAGTGAGAAAAGCAGTCAATAAACAACTAAATAAACCAGTATCTCAATAAAAAATTTAATATATACTATGAACAAAATGGCCAGAATAGTAACAGAAAATAAATGGGAGCATTACACTACTAAGTGAACATGGTTAGCAAAGTCCAACTGAGACCAAAAAGATAGTAAAGGGTCAGCAGTAGGAATATGAAAAAGTATTCATAGAAGAGGGAAGAGAACTTGCAAAGGACCCGAAACAGACCGTCACAGCAAGGATCCCACAGGCAAGGAGGTGAATAGTAAAGTGAGGTCTATAGGAAAATCTTGCCATGCAGGGTCACAGCATAGGGGCTGCTGCTGGTTAGGAGTCTGGGCTTTAAGTGCACTGGGAAGGCACAGAATGGTTTTAGATGAACCACATGTGTGTTTCTAAAAGATCATTCTACTTTCTGTATGAACATGTAATAGGAAGTACGAGGTAAGAGCAGTAAATAGAAAGACCAGGAAAGAGACTTTGGCAGGGTTTCAGTGGTCACATGGACAAAGGTGGTGGCTGTGGAGACTAAGGATTAATGGACCTCAGAAGGGATCAGAGCTATATTTTGGTGACAGAAACCAGATGCCATGCTGATAGACTGGATATAACAGTGACAGAAAGGGGGGGGGTGTCTGAATCCTGAACTCTAAGTCTTGTACGTCACTTGATTTTCATAGTACATTTCTTATAATACAAAGTTAGCTATATTTATACTTGCATCTTAAATGACGTATATTTTGACTGTAAGTAGTTCACATGCTAAAATCTCCATTTGCACACTGCTAAGCTCCTCCCCCCACCGTAACACGTGCTCCGAGGTACACTGTCTAGCAAGAGACATACCTTAGACGTGATGTGGCAGAAAAAGGGTTTTCACATCTAACCACCTAAGAGTGAATTGCAGTTTGTCACTTTGCTGGGTCTATACAAAGAAGTTACAATTCTGAGCCTCAGACTTTGTGTACACAGGTGAAAATTCTCTCATAGTTCCATTGGGAGAAATTGATAATTTTTATAGTAAATTGCAGAATGCAGTAGGTAGTCAAAAATGGTAGACTCTTGCTCTGCTTTTTCCCTTCCCTTTTCTTTCCTTGTCTTCCCTTCCTTCTCATTACAATGATAAGTAAGCCATCAGTTCTCAAGTGTCTCCCTAACAGAATACAGAGTACTCTGTACAGAGTATGACTGCTACATTTAATGTAACCAGGACACACTTTAAGTTTGGGTCCTAAAGGGTACTCACATGCAGGATATTTAATATATAAATTCTAACTCTGTAACAACCACCTTCACTTCCTGACTAGAAGAGCCGCCAGACAAAATATAGACCATTCAGTTTAAATATAGAATATTCAGTTACACGTAAACAAGAAATTTGTAAGTACAGTATATCCCACACAATATTTGAGGCATAGTTATACTAAACTTTTTCACTATCTTAAATTCAAATTTAATTAGGTGCCTTGTATTTTTATTTGCTAAATATGACAACTTTATGACAAGGCAAGTCTCAACTAGGAATAAATTTTTCCAAGATTCTTCCTTTACAGGCCTGTGAGATGCTAACTCTTCACTGTGTAAGATATCACATCTCTTACCCTCATGATACTATACTTCCACTCCTACTCTCTTTGAGGTGATTTCAGCCATTACTTCTCACTCCTACCAATAATCATACAATGCCCAAAGTCTATAGAGTGGCACTATATCAGACATGGTATTCTACTTAGTCACAAAGAATGCTGGGGCATGCATGTAAGTATGTTTGTGGGTTAGTATGGGGAGTGTGTACACCTGTGCATGTCAAGCTTTTAAAAAGAATACGCTAACAATACATCACTAGGAATACATTTAGAGAATTTTCTAGTAGTGGCAGATTAGATTTGCATCCACATTAATAAAAGCTATTTAGATCCTACAGAGGTAGAATCAGTTATTGACTAAACTGAAAGAGAAAAAAGCTTTGAGTTCACTTAATAATAACTGTCTATGAAAGTTAAAAACTTGTGAATCTTTCATTAAAATCAGATCATATGAAAAGAATGTGAAAGTGTAGGTCACAGTTTTATCTGTCTCTGGTCTCATTTTGAACACACTCAAGTGTTTCAATTTCTGGCTTCCGTACTAAGGGCAAAAAAATTAAAGAAAACATAACTACTCCTATGAAATACCCAGGCATTATTTATGACAGTATTTGCTGTTGCTCCACAACAAGATAAACAACTTGCTTGCTCTGGAATGAAAGTCAACACATTGAGGAAGTTTTGCTCTTAAACAATTGTCAGTTGAATTAAACAAAATATTTAATAGTGCAGTTTATTTTCACCCTGGTACAAGTTCATTTTCTCACTGTGCCCTGGAAATAAAAAAATCTCACAGATTGATGCTAGTCTATGGACCACATTTTGTTTGAGTAGTACCTATGCATGTAGAAAACTCTAGAATTTTATACAATGTACCTGCAACATAATGGGAAAAATGGAGGGCTCTCCTTTTTCTGGCCATTTTGCCGACCAAAGGTCCTGCTATTTCACTGAAATAAAGGCATAAATATTTTATCCATTCCTAACAATCTCACTAAATCGAAATATCTATAAAAACAGTAGTTGCCCCAGTTTTAGAAAAAAAAGAGGATGTGTGCTTACTCGTCTTGACGTAAGTCATTGACGCTGCGGTCCAGTGAGATCATGTCACTTGCCACCATGTTAAATCCAAATTCTTTAATGCTGGCTTGAACTGCATGTTTGAATTCTGGTCCCAAAACCAATGGCTTGGCTTTCTCTCCAGGGCCACCAACCACTCCTTGAGGCTCAGGTTCTTTAGGTTCAAAGTTACCAAGGATCCCTGGGCGTAGCACAGGATCACGGTAGGTGAATGTCTGAGGCTTAAATGTGAGATACTGCCTCTGCATTATGTCTTTTTGGGAATCTCCTCCAGCATGGTGCTCCTGTTCATTTTTGGCCTTGTTTTTTCTTCTAATAGACTCTAAGTCCACTTCTACTCCTTCCACATGAGGCCATGGCACCACAGGTTTGAATCTGTCATCCCCAGGAGCCAGTCCATTGCCTCCTCGGTTAGGTATGGGGTTATTGACATCTCTGTCTTCCTATACAAAAGGGAGGGGAATATACAGTAAGTACATGAAGGCAAACCACAGCAGTAGAGTTTATGATACAAACATTCATGTTTGTTTAAAACCTGAGGCAAAATAAAACAGTTTAAAACGTGAAATACAAGCAGGTCATCAATCAGGAATTCTTATTAGAAGATGTATTTCAGGGTATAAAGGAAATACCAAAAAAAAAAAAAAAGCTATTTCTTTATCTTACTATTCCAAAATACACAAATGGATACATTTTTAGCTTATCCTTATAAATGTAACTCTCTATCAAAGACCTCCAAATGATTTATATCACCAAGAGTTACAGCAATGAGTTTCCAAGACATTTGATTAAAACACTTAATAGGTCACACTGTACACAGTCATCTGGTATAAGACAAATAGAACCTTTTATCAGCAGTGCAGTTGTATGGTGGCAGTGACACTGGATGGAATGGATATCAACATAATTCAGGGGTTTTGTACCACAAATAGAAGCAGGACAAGATGGGAATATGCACTCAACAGGCCCAATTCAGGATTTTCTTTTCTTTTGTTTGTTTGTTTGTTTGTTTTTTGAGACAGTCTTGCTATGTAGTTCAGACTGGCTTTGAACTCATTATGTAGCCCAGGCTGGCCTCCAACTCATAACAATCCTCCCACCTCAGCCTTCTGAGTGCTGGGATTTCAGGCATGTGCCACCACACCCAGCTTTAATTCAGTGTTTTCTATTCAGTGAGAATTTAGCTGAATTCAGAACTATGAAAAACTCATTTTTAATAACTATAACCAGAAATCTTGGGTTTTTAAATGATGTCTAATACCTAATTTGCCCCATCCCACAGTAGCACAGATAAAAGTAGATTCTGCATATATGGGATATTCAGTAAAGGGTACCCTTCTTTATATTTGGACCCTTTTTATTACCTATGGAGAACATTCCATCAGAAATTCTAAGTGCTTTTATTCCTGATATATACTACATTTACTTTTTCTAAACCAGTATCATTCTTTTCATTAAATAGTGTTTCTCTATATTGGTATCACTTCAATGGATTTTTAAAAGTATTTATGTCTCTGTGTGTTTCTCTCAGACACTGATTTAACTGGTCTGGGCATTTGAATTTTTAAAAAGTACTTCAGGTCACTATAGGCATTTCAGCCTGAGAACCACTAGCTTAAAGGAGAACTGCTGCCTATAATTATATACATGGGAGTTATGAACTATTCACAGCAAAAGAAAAGGTAAGGAAAGCTGAGAACTGAAAAATATGCAAACAGATCTACTTTGCACTCCATGATAAGATTACATGATTCCTTAACAGGATATTAACGGAATTAGCACCATCTGACCATCATTTTTCTACCATGGTATAACTATCTAGACAAGTAAAGTTTAAAGCCTTAAATATGTTATCTACTAGTAGTTTATTTAGAGACCAAAGTCCCTCTGTAGAAAGTTATTTCAGAAGTGAAGTTAGTGAGTATGGCCAAGAACTGATTTTAGAGAGTTCAAAAAGGAATTCTGAAAAGTTATATATTTATTTCAATGACATAAGCATATGATACAAAATGCAAAAGCTCCAAAGGCTATGCCATGCAAAGTAAGCTTTCCTGTTTTCTCTTCTGTAGAGCCAATTATAGCTATCAACTTCTTAAGAGTCTTTCCATAAATGTTACATATGCATGTTTAAAAACACGTGTATATATGGGATAATTTTTTTTTTTTTTGTACTGAGAATTAAACTCACAACCTCATGCTTCCTAGGCAGGCACTGTGCCACTAAGCTATATCCCTGGCCCTAGATTTTTAAATTAATTATTAAAAAGGAAACTCATAAGATGGTACAGCTGGTTCAAAGACCCAAAGATGAGACAAGCAAACATCAAGAATACTAATTTACAAACAGATGTCAATACCCACAAGGTAATAATAAAATCATTTTATCAAGCACAATTTCCATTTGCCTTACTAACAGGTTTCTATAATTTATAGGATTATAAAATTGCCCAAAGATAATGAAAGAGTGCAAAGCCCTAGAAAGTTCAATCAGATAATATCCCCAGTCTTTTTTAGGGGGAGCATTTCAAAATTCGATAAATTTCCCCCCATATACCACAACACTGTAAGATGCAACACAGCCTGATTACATAATCGTGACGCCTTTCTTCAGCCACATGCCTGAAGGTAAGGCTTCTGCATCAGCCTTCTGAATGTCACACAACTGAGTTAAGCAAGGGCTTATTTTGAACCTAACCTATGAGTCCTATTAAGGGTCAAAGCAGAAAGTCAACTTGTCGGAAATCTTACATTAACAATGGACTAAGGGTTTTCTTGAGAAATAACTACTCCCATAAAAAAATATATGCTCAGCATTGAAACTGCAGAGAGATTTGGAAGACAGAATGTGTTTGTTTCTCCAATTTGTCTCCTGGCTCTTCCCCAAATTAGACTTACTTAAGATAGTGTTGTAAGTGAATTAAAAGAGAGATGGAGACACTGGATGCAAGTTGATGCTGAACTACACATAGCACACAAAGAAGAAAGGACACTCCCACCCACAACTTCAGGTTTTTCACTTTATGGGCTCCAGCGAACTGGTAAACAGGGAGGTAGAAAATGAGGGGCAAAGGAATGTCACTGAATACCTAAGAGTAGTTTGAACAGGTCATCAGACATCAACATCCATAGCCATAGCAGCCACTAAATTATCCAATGTCCCATCAGAGCAAAACTATATTAAAATAATACAGCTATAAGAGTACATGAAATCAGTTACCCATACATGCTATCCTTTACACTGGCCTACATTAATACAAAATTTGCAAATATAAATACTTCTCAAATTCACCAGCTTCAGCAAGAGAAGTTTTCATCAGTACAAACTTCATGCATATCCTCCACTAAAACTTGTTTCGATCTTTTCTCTGACTTAATGATTCTTTGTCCAACCTCGAGCTGTTGGTGTTCTTAGGATTCTATGAGAATTCTATTTGTTATTCTATCCTATTATAGGTTACTTCGTTTTCTTCAAAGCCCAGTAACCAGTTGTCCACATCTATTTCCCAATCCTTACCACATTTCTGAAAGATCTCCAGATCTTACAGTCAACTGTTTTCTAAACATTTCTACTTATAATCTCTCTGGCACCTAAAAGTAACATACCTGAAACTGAACCTATCATTCATTCACCTTACATCATCTGTTTTATTTACTATCTTGCCTACTTCATGGATGGGAACCAACATCCACTCAACTGATCAAATCCAAACCCTGTATCCACCTTCAACTTCTTGTTCTGCCACTGATAATCAATCATGAATTTCTGTTGGTTCTGTCACCTGGGCAGTGCCTGAATTTGACCACTTCCATTATTGTCATCACCACTGCTTTAATTTGGGTCACTATCATCTCTAAGCAAGATTACTACAAAAGCCCTAATAATGATAACTGTACACACTATTTTCCTACAGTTGTAGGGATTTTCCCTAGTTAAAATATAAGCATTGTGACTTTCCCTGCTTACAACATTCCACCAATGTTGTAAGTTTATGTTCCTCACAGGATGTACCAGGCTTTCCAGGCTCCTGCTTGAATTTATGCAATGTCTCCATTGTGAATCAAGAGGGCAGGTGTCAACTAATTTGAAGAGGAGTAAGAAATGAACATTTTTGGTTCTGCAGACCTCAAGATCTCTGGTGCAATTATTTAAGCTTGCCATTGCAGTTGTAAAACAGTCACAGACAATATAGAAATGAACAAATATGGCTGCGTTCAATAAAACTTTATATACAAAGACAGGTGGTAGGCTGGATTTAGCCACCACCCCCTGCACTAGACCTTAAGTCTTGTGAAGGACAAGAGTCTACAATAGGCACCACTGCATTTCCAATGCTTATCCTGGCAGATAATCCCTCAGCAAATGCTTAATGAATATATGAATGAGTCTAACATATCTGCTTGGTGATAAGAGACTACGAGGAGAAAAAGGAAAAAGAAAACAATATGAAACGTGAGAGAGGGGCTTATGAGATCCTTATTGGCAATACCAAAGAATTCATCAGAAACATAACTATTCTCTACATGGTGTTTTACTTGAAATAATGATATTTAACAACAGCAGAAAAATTGAATTTTCTCAACTCTTAAAGTTTGTGTGCCATTAAGTCTGAAGGCAGAATCAAATAGTAGAACTGTATCTAACACTAAATCAGTTAAGAATAATCACATCATATCTTAATGTTATGTGATTCAAAGAGTGGCTATAAAGTACAATACTTAACTTCCCAGAAGGAAAACTTCACACTTCTTCCCAAGAGTGAATGAGAATTAGTAAATGCCTGTGACTCACTGGCACTATGATACTTTCATAAGCAACAGCTGATCTACTGTACAGCCAAAATCAATGAATCACTGCTGACTAGAAATGAAAAACAGAATCAGTAAAGAACTTTCCAAGATCATTATGTTCAGAAAAGCAGAACCAGAGTGAAAATATAATCACATATCATAAGATGGTCAGACTAGTCACTATCCACGTTACAACTTACAGAGTACCCTCTACTCCATACTCTCAAAAGTCTACTTATGTGTGCTATTTTTCCAAATTGTTCATGCCTTGGCAGAAATTCTATGAATCCAGAAGGATTTAGAAAAATGATCTTTAGAGCAAATGACAGTGATATAGGCATTTTGGGATTTGGAGGCAGGTAGACTCTAGAAAACTACATTCATAATGATGAGCTTATGTAGTCACATGACCTTTTGAGAAATTACAACTTGGGAATGGCTACTATTGAACATGTGCACACTATTTGGTCATCATTCTTCATGTGCCACAGAATTTAGAAGTATAACATGATAAAGTTCATTCTGTGATTAAAACCCTTCTGATCAAAAACACCTTTAGTAGGAAAATTCATATCCTCATCCTTTTTCTGGCTGTACTTACTATTTAGGTCTGGCTGTACTTACTATTTAGGAGGTGAAGAAACAAGTACAAAGAGAGCAGAGAAGGAGGTTGTTAAAATAAAGCAGACACCAGAAGTCCAGGGGAAATCGGGTGTGCAGTAGGCAGGTGCTCCTCATGCTCTCACCAATGTGTAGTCGTATGTGGGTGGCAATGTGAGTGCTCAGGCCTCCTTACCCTTTCTTCTCTCCACTTAGCTCCAGCTGGATTCTGAACTACTCCATCTGACATTTTGTGCAGACTGAAGACCTTTAAGTCTTGCTCCTTTCGAAGCATTGAGTGAGAGATGACTGCCCCAATGACCCTGTTGGGCATCCTAGGAGGGCAGGGGTCAAGAAATTATCTGGGTTTACAATGGATAAACCTGAGATAAAACGTTCCTTGAATATATGTAGTGTCATCCCTTACAGGTGAGGATATAATTTCCAAAAATATATTTTTAAAACTCTTAAAGTGGGAGGAGATTTAAGGCTACTTTCCAATAGCAATACCTCTGTTAGTAACTAGGGCAGAACTGGAAAATGGAAAAAGTGTGTTTAGGCAGGTAAACTTACATAAATACAAAAATTCCATTAAACTCTAGACATAGATTTATAAGTTTGACATTGCTCTGATAAGAAAAATTACCTGCTGAAAGAAATAAACTCACTAACTCCCAAGATAGATAAGCTAAGAGTCAACAAAGGAGAGAAAAGAGAACAGTTGACATAAAGGTGACTGCTCCACCTAAAGAAATCTAGGTTAGCAACTTTATCACTGTATATTAGACTTTGGCAGAATAGCCAGGTTGAGTACTACACAGTAAGCCACTTGGAACCAAACCCTCAGTACTGAGACACTAACACTTTTGACTGCAGGGAACTGCCTATTATATAACAGCTATTCTTTTTACTTATTCTCTCAAGATTTATGATACATCATAATACCCATAGTTATAAATGACTTTAACAATCCATGGGAAATACTTTACCAGGTTTTGACCAGGGCATTTGGGACCAATTATATGACACTTCACATTAGCCACATAAGCAAAATACAAAACACAGTACATAATACAGATTTATACTGTGCTATAGTAAATAAATAAATTAATATATCTTCCTAAAAAGTTGGCTATATCACAGTTTTGAATATTTAGTCATCTCAAGAAAAAGAAGCTTTCATTATACTCACTGTTACACAAGAGCTTCCCAAAAGAGAAATATCACTGTTGTGCAACCAGTCAAACCATCCTTGAATTTCTATGCATACCATTGGTATTCTTAAAAAGAGGTATCCATCTGCACTGACACAGTAATTTTCTGAAAATCTTTGTGAATAATCATGGTCAACTACACAATATCCGCAAGAGACAAACCTTAAGTCTTTGGATCTTTCTGCCAGTTTTAAAACAATTTCTTCCCTATCATTAAGTAGATTTAATTTGATTGTTCAGGGGTGCGGCCATGCAGCAGGTCCTTCAGGTTGTGAACCCACCCAACCAGGAGCAAGGCCCAGGCACTATACACCTGGGACTCGCCCGGACTTGCCCCACACTCCAGAGGCTCTGAACTCCTCGCAGCCAGACTCAAGGTCCTGGTGGTGTCACACTCCAGGGTGTGCTCTGTCTAGCTGCCTGGGTCCCAGATATTCCAAACTCCAGCTAGCCAGGCTCAAGGTTCAGTGACACACCCCAAGGCTGCGTCTCTGCTAACCACCTGGGTCGCAGGGGTTCTAAATGCTACACAGCCAGGTTCTAGGCCCCAGCAACATGCTCCAGCGGTGTGACCCTGCTAGCTACAGGGAGGATACAAACTTTGTCCAGCCCAGCGTCCCAGAGCAACCCAACAAAGTACATCAGGGGAACATGCAGTCAGCCTGACAGACCACAGAACACAAGGGTCCAGTGCCATAATCTGGGAGGGTGCCGAGCTAGCCATGGGGATACTGGGGGATTGAAGCTCTACCCAGCACAATGTGCCAGTGCAGTCCATTTGGAGGCTGCCTACCCAGCCACACAGGTCCCACAAGAAAATGATAAAACAAAAGAGCAAGAGGCAGTCTCAATCCCCCAGCCCACTGAGAACAAACCTAAGAGACACTGAACTGGAAGACACTGGAAGTCACACAACTGAACTTTCTGAAATGACAGCAAATGAAGTAAAAAAAAACAACTCCATCAAGCAATAGAGAAACTCAAATCAGAAATAATCTCTCAGCTAAAAATTGAAATGACAATCATTATGAAAGAAATGCTGTGTGTATCTAAAGAACATTAAGATAAAAAAATAGAAGAACATAAGAAAGTGATGGTAACTTTGAATGAACAACATCAGACACAAATAGAATGCATGAAACAGATTCAAAGGGAAATTCAGGAAATGAAAAATTCCATGGAAAGTTGGCAAAATCACTTGAATGAAGCTGAGGATAGAATCTCAGAGCTTGAAGACAGCATGGAAGCTTATAATCAAGAAAGAAAAGATCTCTTAAAAATAACAAGAAACCAGGAAACAACAATTCAACAGCTGCAAGATGATGCCAACAGAAATAACATAAGATTAATAGGAATCAATGAAAAAGCAGGGGTCAATACTAATGACCTGCAAAGACTATTTGCAGAAATAATAGCAGAAAATTTTCCAAACATGGGAAGAGAATCTGATAGACACCTAAGTGAGGTATACAGAACCCAATTAACCATAAGCAAAATAAATCTTCACCCAGACATATAATAATTAGGGTATCAGAAATACAGGACAAGAACAAAATACTAAAAGCTGTCAGAGAAAAGAAACAGATCACCTATGAAGGAAAGCCTATCAGAATCACGGCAGACTTCTCAACACAAACCTTTAAGTCAAGAAGTGCTTGGAGTGAAGTATTTCAAATCCTGAAAGAAAACAATTTTCAACCCAGATTGAAGTATCCTGCAAAACTATCTTTAAAAATTGATGGAGAAATAAGATACTTCCATGACAAAGAACAACTGGAGAAATTTATGTCCACCAAACCAACACTACAAAGATACTGAAAGACACTCTAAAAAGAGACAAAGATAGCTACTCTCTTAAGAACAACAACAAAAGGAAACCACTAAGCAGGGCAAATAATTAAACAGAAAATGTAGAAAACCAACAACAGAAAGCTATCATGACAGGGATGAGTCAGTACATATCAGTTATATCAATCAATCTAAATGGTCTCAACTCACCAATAAAAAGAAACAGACTGGCAGACTGGGTTAAGAAACAAAACCCAACAATATGCTGTGTACAAGAAACACATTTCACTCAAAAGGAAACTCACAGACTAAAAATCAAAGGCCAGAAAACAATACTCCATGCAACAGGAACCCAGAAAAAAGCAGGGGTAGCTATTATGTTTGCAGACAACGTAAACTTCAAACCGAAAATGATCAAAAGAGATAAAGAAGGTCACTACATACTTGTTAGGGGAAAACTTCAAGAGGAAGAGATTACAATCATAAACATACATGCACCAAATATGGGAGCACCTAACTATGTAAGACAAATCTTAATAGACATGAAAAACCACATACACAATAATACAGTTAATATAGGGGACCTTAACATCCCACTGTCATAGAGAGACAGATCAACCAAACAAAAAAATCAGCAAAGAAGTAACAGAACTGAATCAAACTTATGAACAAATGGACCTAGTAGATGTGTACCCATCAACATTAGAATACACATTCTTCTCAGCTGCACATGGGTCATTCTCTAAAATAGATCATATACTGGTCCACAAAACACGCTTAAGTAAATGCAAAGGAACTGAAATAATTCCATGCATATTATCTGACCATAGTGCAGTAAAACTGGAAATGAATGACAAAAAACCCCACAAGAACCACATAAACACTTGGAAACTAAATAATACTCTCCTAAACAATCAATGGGTCACAGAACAAATTAAAGAAGAAATTAAACAATATCTACAATTGAATGAAAATGCAAATACAAATTATCAGAACCTGTGGGACACAGTGAAAGCAGTCCTCAGAGGAAAATTTATAGCATTAAACTCCCACATCAGAAAAATGGAAAGAACACACATAAACAACCTAATGATGCACCTCAAACTTCTAGAAAAAGAAGAACAAGTCAAGTCCAAAGCCCAAAATTATCAAGATCAGAGCAGAAATTTACGCAATTGAAACTAAGAAAACAATACATAGAATTAATGAATCGAAGAGTTGGTTCTTTGAAAGAGTAAATAAAATTGACAAACCCCTAGCCAACATTATCAAAAAGAGGAAAGAAAAAAACACAGATTCATGCAGTAAGAAATGAAAAGGGTGAAATCACTACAGACCCTGTGGAACTACAGAAGATCATCAACACCTACTTCAAAGACCTTTACTCACATAGATTTGATAACACAGAAGAAATGGACAGATTCTTAAAAACCTATGAATTACCAAAGCTGAATCAAGAAGATGTAAAACTGCTGAATAACCCAATTTCAGCTAATGAAACTAAAAATGTAATTAGAACCTTACCAACAAAGAAAAGCCCGGGTCCTGATGGATTCACTGCTGAATTCTACAAGAAATTTAGGGATGACTAAATGCCAACACTCCTCAAACTCTTCAATGAAATTGAAAGGGAATCAAGTTTCCCTCACTGATTCCTGGAAACAAGAATTACCCTAATACCAAAACCAGAGAAAGACCCAACCAAAAAAGAAAATTACAGGCCAATCTCCCTAAGGAACAGAGATGCAAAAATCCTCAATAAAATACTGGCAAATAGAATACACCAAGTTATTAGGAAGATTATACACCATGATCAAGTGGGATTCATCCCAGGAATGCAGGCATGGTTCAACATACACAAATCAATAAATGTAATACACCATATCAACAGGGCCAAGAACAAGAACCACATGTTCATTTCAATACATGCAGAAAAAGCTTTCAACAAAACCCAACACCCACTCATGATAAAAAAAAAAAACCCTACAGAAAATCAGAATAGATGGTTTATACATTGTGTCAACTTGAGAAGTCTAGCAGCTTAACTAAATAACTCAGCAGCTCTACATCCTGGGGTATAGAGCACCAGCAGTTATCTGTTCATTGTGTCAATTTGAGAAGGTCAGAAGTTTAACTGAGAGACTCAGCAGGGAGCCAGGATTCTTACTTTGTAAATATCCTCATCTTGAGCAAAGCAGGGCAAAGAGATTTGTGAATGCTACACCCACCCTTGCGGGGGGCAGTCCTGTGTATAATATAAGGGAGGAGAAGAGGCTTGCTCTTGCCCCTTTTACTCTGGCTGCTTTTTGCTCTGGCTGCTGCCTTGAAGTGTAGCCTCAGTGCATGCCACCCTGCCTTGGAGCCAGCAGATTATGAACTGAACCCTCCAAAAACTGTAAGCTAAATAAACCTTTCATTCCCTAATTTTGGGTGTCAGGTGTTTTGTCTCAGCAACAAAGGAAAAGTAACAAAGACAGATGGTCTCTACCTCAACTTGATAAAAGCCATATATCATAAACCAACAGTCAACATCTTACTAAATGGACAAAAACTGAAAACTTTCAACCTAAAATCAGGAACAAGACAAGGAGGTCCATTATCACCACTCCTATTCAATATAGTTCTGGAAATATTAGCCAGAGCAATTAGACAAGAGAAAGAAATAAAAGGAATAACGATACGAAAGGAAGAAGTGAAATTATCACTCTTTGCAGATGGTATGATACTCTACGTAGAAGATCCCCAAAAATCCATTAAAAGACTTCTAGATGTAATAACCAAACTCAGTAATGTTGCTGGATACAAGGTCAACACTCAAAAATCAATAGCATTCCTGTACACAAACAACAAAGTCACTGACAGAGAAATAAGGGAAACCACACGCTTCACTATAACATCCAAAAAAATGAAATACTTAGGAATCAATCTAACAAAGGAAGTAAAAGATCTACACAGTGAAAATTACATTACTCTGAAAAAGAAAATCAAAGAGGATTTCAGAAAATGGAAAGATATTCCTTGTTCATGGATAGGAAGAATAAACATCATGAAAATGGCCATTGTCCCAAAATTGTTATACAAATTTAATGCAATCCTAATCAGAATACCACTTGCCTACCTCACAGAGCTAGAGAAAGCATTCCTGAAATTCATCTGGAACCAGCAGAAACCTAGAATAGCAAAGATAATTCTGGGCAACAAAGGTAAGGCAGGAAGCATCACAATCTCCAACTTGAAACTATATTACAAAGCTACTGTGATAAAATCAGGATGGTACTGGAATCAAAACAGACTTGCAGACCAATGGAATAGATTAGAAGATACAGTCACAACTACAAACACACTTAGCCACCTCATCTTTGACAAAGGGGCCAAACATGTACATTGGAAGAAAGACAGCCTCTTTAACAAATGATGCTGGAAAAACTGGCTTTCCATATACTGTAAACTAAAACTAGATCCATGTCTATCACCATGCACTAAAATAAAGTCAAAATGGATCAAAGATCGGAATATTAAAACAGAGACACTAAACTTACTAAACAGAGTAGGTAAAAATCTCGATGACAAAGGAGTAGGCAGAGAGTTCATGAACAAAAATCAGATTGCACGGGAAACACTTCCAAGAATCAACAACTGTGATCTCATCTTACTAAAAAGTTTTTGCATGTCAAAGGAAATCTCCAACAGAGTGAAAAGAAAACACACAAACTGGGAAAATATCTTAGCCAATTGTCCACCAGACAAAGGACTTCTATTTAAAACATACAAGGAATTAAAAGAAATCAGGCCCCTAAAATTCAAGGACCCAATCCAAAAATGGGCATCTGAGATGAACATACAGTTCTCAGAGAAAGAAATACAGATGGCAAATAAATATATGAAAAAATGTTCAACATCAATGGTTATTCGGGAAATGCAAATTAAAACAACACTGAGATTCCATCTTACTCCAGAAAGAATGGCCAAGATTAAAAAGTAAACCAACAACAAATGCTGGAGGGGCTGTGGGGAAAAAGGAACTCTTCTCCACTGTTGGTGGGAGTGTAGACTGGTGCAACCACTGTGGAAGTCAGTGTGGAGATGCCTCAAGAAGCTAAGATTAGAGATCCCATTTGACCCAGCTATCCTGCTTCTGGGCATTTTTCCCAGAAGAATTGAAAACATCATACCACAGTGATGTTTGTGCACCCATGTTTATAGCAACCCAATTTGTAATAGCCAAATCTTGGAAACAACCCAAGTGCCCATCAATCAAGGAATGGATCAAAAAGATGTGGTATTTTTATACAATGGAGTACTATTCAGCTATCAAGAAAGACTGCATTGAGACTTTCATAAGTAAATGGACATGACTTGAGACCATACTCATAAGCGAGATAAATCAAACTCACATGTGTAAATACTGTATTGTCTCCCTAGTGCAAGAAACTGAAACAGTATATATGATCCAAAATCTACAATAAATACTGTGTAAGGGTAAGAAACTGCTCAAAGAGCAAAAGTAATTGGGAAAGGCAAAAGGAGGAAAGAAGGAAAGGAAAAGGAAAAAAACATAAATGTGTATATATGTATATGTAAGATAACTAAAATGACTATACTGCTGAATGTATTAGTTATTGAGAAAGATCGGTTAACACTCATATGATTAGATCAATTTTACATGTCTGTATCTGTTAATGTAAACAACCGTGTTGAAGGTAATGATATGCAATATTGCAACCATTGTCAAGTTCCCACCATCTTGTTTTGTAAACCTATAATGCTACTATTGTGCATTTGCTGTAGTCGTTTGTTTGTCTCTTTTGCCTTTTGTCTTTCTTATATGTGTCTTTCTTCTCTTAAATAAAAAAAAAAGTAAAAAAAGACTTAATTTTGTTACTCATTTGACTTAACAGGAAAATTGATGTACTTAAAAATACTATAAAGTCAGTAGCAAAAAATCAATTATTTTTTTAACAATCAAATATTTAAGTTACTAATGATAAACTCATAAAGGTTATCTGAAATTGTCTATATTTGCTGATGTCTGGTTCAAAATCCTTTCCAGAACCCTCTCCCTAGAAAATGAATTCCCTTTCTTTTTTTAAATTTTATTTTAAAGAGAATAAAACAAAACAAAAGAAATCAGAACAAAGCAGATCAGAACAGAATAACCCAAGCAACACAGGACTTCAAATCAAGACACCAGGAAATCAACAGTGGCTACCATAATGACTCATTTTCTTCAAAATAGTTGTCCATACTTCCAGACACAATAAATTCAAACAAAACAAAATAGTATAAAACTAATCAAAACAAAAAAGTGAAAGCATTATGGGCCTTCAAAACCAGACAATTGGAAACCAATAATAGCTACCATAATGTCTCATTTTCCTCAAAATAGCTGTCCATTGAATTCCCTTTCTAAGCAGAAAACAAAGCCATGTACAGTTAGGCATTTCTGATCCACACAAGGCTTCCTTAAATACCAGGTAAATGACAAGAACTGGAAAATTTGGATCTTTTCTAAGCATTTAAAAACCATCCAAAAAACTGAACATTTCTCCCAACCAGTTTAGTCTGTAAAAATTATTGACACATCAGTTCCATATATTGTCTCTTTGGATAATAATCATGCACTGGTGGTATTCCTAGTTTTAAACTAGTCAGTGTCCAATTTCCAAGGTCATCTCTATTTTAAATAGATACCTCAGTACATCTTTGACATTGAATTTCTTTCATAGCACTGAACTTTGTGAGTACAAATTTTTTGCAGATTAGGCATCCTTTCTTCTATGCTCTAGGAAATTCACTCTTGGATGGGCAAGAAATATCACCTTTATTTTACAAGTATGGATTTCTTTATAGCATATACAATTGTTTAAAGTGTTTCAGAGATAACACTATATTAAAAATAAGATTTTGGGAAATTTTAAATATTACAATTTTTTAGGTTTGAATTTTTGAAACATTAGATTATTTCAAATGTTATTTGAAACATTATTTCTAATATTTTGAAACATTAGATTATTTCTAATGTTATTTTGGTTGTTAGACATATTTTAAAACTAGTTTTTGGAAGTGATATTACTAAGCACAGGAATAAGTCCTTTATATTTATTTAGAAATATACAGTATAATTCAAAATAAAATTCAGTTCATCCAAACTAAGGTAGGTGATCAAATTGATTATAATTTACTTTTCAAAACCAGGTCAAAATACTATATATCACAGTAAACTGTATATTTATTAGGAAAAAACTGTGAATTTTTAACATATAAGTTAAAATTATAACTTTAAAAAGGGAGACTTCACAAAAAAAATCTTTGTATTAACCCCATTATCTCCAATGTTCAATTCTACAAGTGTGAAATTCCCATTAAGTACACAGTAGTACAAACGAGCAACTTAAACTAAGAAATTAGCTACCAGAAACCTCTCTCCTCTTCCCACAGTCCTGTGAATATTTCTAACATTCTCTTCCTGCATTGCTTTTAGTATGTTGATGCTTCACCTAGTCAGACTGAGGACCCTCTGCATAGTGTACAGTATATTATTTATGTGTGTGTCCAGGCACATTATAAGGCAGTAGGTAGTTAGGGCTTGTTTGTTCACACACCAAGTGGAGAGCCTTTGAGAATCACTGTGAATCATCTATTATTACCATGCTGAAATACAAAGTGACTTTGGATTTTATACTTGGCTTGATTAAGCTAGTATTTTGGAAATCCAATGAGATAACTGAAGACATTACTTTCCTATGTATTTAAAATCTGAATAATCCTTTTTTTAAATTTCTCCATTAGATGTGGATAAATCATGTCTCCAAGTGAAATTTTGTGCTTCATGGAAAATGAATACTTCATTTAAACAGGACAAAGTAAATCTGCTGATGTCAGTCTTAGTTCCTTAGGTCAATTAATCTTGCCAACGGTTTCTGCTAAATTTAATGCTTGTAAACAGTAAGTAATAGAGTAGAGAGTCTAAACCAGATCAGAAAAATATCAGGTAATGCTCAAGGGGGAATAAATTAAAACAAGAAATAGGCAGTTAGTTAAAGGACCAAAATACAGGTTAGTTTTTGCAATAAGAAAATATATAATGATGATTAATTTTTCTTTTACAAGAAAACTTTTATTCATAAGACTGTTTTTAATTGACCCAGATCAAAGCTATTATCATAGACAACTAATCAAGAAGAGTCTAAAACACATGAAATTTTACAATATTTATGAAATCCAAATAATTTTTATCTTTCAGAGGCTTTATGGAAATTCATGCTGTAGCTCATGAACTAAATTACGAATACTTACAAGTTTTAATAATCTTTCTTATTGTGAATACTTAATATTAACTCTTCAGCTAGTTTGAACTGAATTTTAAGAGTCAAACATTAATATTAAATGGGTGATCAGGCCAAGGATATAGCTCAGCGGCATAAGCACCTGCCTGGCAAACACAAGGTCCTGAGTTTGATTCCCAGTACCAAATAAACAAATAAATCAATAAACAAACAAACAAACAAACAATAGCTGGGTATGAGAGTACATGCCTCTAATCCTAACCCTGGAGAGGCTGAAGCAGGAGGATCACCAAAAGTTTGAAGCCAGCCTGGGCTACATAGTGAGTTCAAGGCCAGCCTGAACTATATAGCAAGACTCTGTCCCAAAAAATAAAAAAATAAAAATAAAAAAATTCAAAGGTGATAATATAGTTGTATTTGTCAAAGTCTATGCTACAAATTTCAATGACAAGAATACATATTGTCAAGACAGGGCTATCAATATATGTCACACCATTGCCATTTAAAAGTCATATCCCCTCAAGTGGTAAAAGATACATTCTAATACTCCTTAGAAATCATAAAAGCTATAGTGGATAGATTTGAACTCTCTATGTTTGACAATTAAGCAGTTCCTAAACTTTACAAAGGAAGTTCCTAAGCAGAATTTTCATTTATAGATAACATTCAATAAGATACATAAAATATTTTAATAAAACTGTCAACACCTTAGAATAAATCTTAAATGATTCCTACAAAATGGTCTGACTAAACACAAAACAAAAAAAAAGTATTAGGAATGAGTTACAAAAAAAGAAAAGAAAGCAAAGCAATGGGAAAAAGATTGTAAAATAAAATCTGTGAAGATTTTAAAACACATGAATAATTTATATATCATAATATATTATGTATGCACATGGAGAAAGAAAATATATATTTAAAAACCAAATGGCTTGGAAGGATAAAAAACAAGAAATTAACCCTGCTGAATAGAACCTTCAAAAGAACAATCACAGCATTTCATCAGGTAGAAGAAGAAAAAACTACTTAAAAGCTAAATTGATTGAAAATGAGGTCACATCTGTTCCTCTTCTCCCCACTTACATACTGTTTAGCAACTCCTTTTCAGCTTATGCCAATCATATTCTCTTACCTAAAAGAGCTTTCTTCACTCTTTTTTCCACATCAGCTTTAAAATATTTTAAGAGTATTCCCAATGTCGATCCCTGGGGGCCATACTGTTGACACTTTTTTTTTTTTTAATCCAGGTAAATGCTTATTTAGTCCTGTCCTGTGATTCTTGCTTCTGACATAACAATGTATTTTATAATTTAGTGTCTGCCCAAACTAAGCAGACAGTTTAATTCTTAATCCTCTTTTACATCTGGTAAATCCAGTGAAACCACATAATGATTTCCAATCTTCCTGAAAACCTTATAGGAAATTATGTCACCAACAGAATCATCAATAAGTCTTCTGACATTAAGGAATACATTGTACTGAGTGAGAGCAGAATGAAATCAAATGTGGCATTTGTGTTGGAAGAGAATATTTAATACCTTCCTAAAAGCCAAAAGAGCAATGTCCTATTATCCCTCTAGGGGAGAAATTCAAGAATGCATACAGCACTCCCACATGAAGTGTTACTACTTTTTGCAGCTGGAAATGCATAAAACAGCTTTTCCTCTAGTGTTTCCTGCTTTTGCCCTGAAGCCTGGCTTTCATAACAACTCATAAAAAAGTACTGCAGTATGGGGATTTTACAACACACATTTTGATTGGTATAAGATAATCTCTTACAAATATGAAAATAAATCAATCCAAGTAAGAGAATGCCTCAATTTTCAGGGCAGATAAATCATTTTGAAGCACAGACAAACATTTCACTACCATGTCATGACAAGAAATCCTTTTAAGAATGGTGTGACAAAGTATCATAATTACATGAAACAGAAAAAAATCTGAATGTAAATCAAGGATTAATACAACAAATTTTTTCACATTTGACTTTTCAAGTCTTAATAGGCCTGATCTCAAGTAGGAATGTTTATGCTGTGTGTTGTAACACCATGAGTGTTATTTAGCATTGGGATTAGTATTTATATGCATTATTCAAAGGCAAAGAACTATCCCTTTAGTTATCCAAATATTTATCACAAGCGTACTGCATGTTAGGTGCTCTGCCTCTAAGGGAGTCACAGCCAGGAAGGAGATGGCTGAGAGGACTGTAAGTGACTTGATCCGTGTTTGAAAACAGCAGTTGGTCCCCTGCACAGAGCTGGTAGGAGAGTTTGTGGTTAAGCAGGTGGGGATAGAAAACGTCACTTGGCAACCACTCTAGGCAGAGACAACTACACAAAAACAGAAGAACCTGGGGTGTTCTTAAACTCCAAATGGTTTGTTTAATAACTTCAGGGGGCATATGAGGAGGTGGCAACAGATTAGACTGGTAGTTCCTCAGGAGGCCAAGAGGTTCAGACTATATCTGCTTACAGCTGGAGCTAGGAGAGGGTGCATTCCAGATCAAAGCTGAATTTTGGAATTAGTGTTCTGGTAGAAGTAATCAATGGGAAGAAGAGCTAAGATGTTTTCAGAGATAAGAAAAAAATTAGAAAAACTGCATGAGAGAAGGCAATGTGGGAGACAATTTCAAGAAAAGAGTGGTCAACGAGGTTAAAAATTGCAGGCATGATATTAAATTAAAGAGAATCACAACACTGCAGGTATAAGCAAGGGAGGTAAGTCCTTTAGCTGCAACTGCAGCATGATTCACTTACCTCCTCTGTGATACACAGCATCTGTGGGGACCAGAAAGCACGGATCTAGGGAGACCTTAGCACTCCTCAGAATTATCTCCTATCCAGACACAGATTGAACAATCATTTTTTTTTTTTTTTTTTTTTAAGCACTGGGGATTGAACTCAAAACCTGGCACCTGCCAGACAGGCACTTAAGCCACTCAGCCAAATTCCTGGCCCTAGTTTTTTGAGGCAGGGTTGCACTGTGTAGCTCAGGCCGGCCTTGCGCTTGCGTTGTAGCCCAAGTCGGCCTCGAACTCACAACGCTCCACTTACCTCAGCCTCCCGAGTGCTGGGATTAAAGGCATGCGCCACCATGCCTGGCTTGAACAATCATCTTTTTCTCAGTCATCTAGAGTACAAGAGGCATCTCTGTTGTTCTTCCCTAGACATTTCCTTGAAATAAAACGTCTAACTGATGAATTAACAAATATGTATTGAGCAGTTAACTATGTACCAGGTTACAGGAATGATGCAACCTTGCTCTTACGGAGCTTTCTGTCCAGTGGGAGAGACAGACAGTCAAGAAATTATATGGACATGGTGCTTTAAGAGCCTATAAGGAGGGGTGGACTAATGTAGGAATTTAGGAAAGGCTTACTTGGGAAGGAATACATCAATGAGTGGACAGTTGAAAAATGAAGGTAAGTAAACTAGGGAGAGGAGGGAAGAATATCCCAGGTAGAGAACATGTCGAGCAGAGTCCCTGGAGCAGGAAGCCTATGGTAGGTAAGAAGGACTAAGTGTGTCTGCAGTAGAAAGAGCAGGGCCTTCGTGCCTGATGAGGCTGAAGATAGGTGGAAGCCCAAGAAGGTTCTGGTGTCTACTGTAACAAGTTTGGTCTTACTCCAAGAGCAGTCAAAAGTGTGTCAAGGTTTAATGTACCATGGAAGAGATAAGACCATTTTGAAAAGAACCCTCTGTAAGGGAACAAACTAAGGACGCCACAGTGATGAAGATAGGCTCAGGGAACAGGAAAGAAAAGTAGACAGATTCATAGGTTTGCTCAGAGGCAAAATGCCAAGCTTCATGATGGATTGGATATGGGTTGTGAAGGAGAAGGGAGTATTGGGGATGACTTTTAAAATTTTCTAACTTGCACAAATAGATG
This sequence comes from Dasyprocta punctata, assembly GCA_004363535.1. Taxonomy (NCBI): domain Eukaryota; kingdom Metazoa; phylum Chordata; class Mammalia; order Rodentia; family Dasyproctidae; genus Dasyprocta; species Dasyprocta punctata. The sequence goes on from RJWM01002691.1 coordinate 55,229, forward strand.
GCATTTACTGTGAGGGGAAATATTAAAAAAGACTGACATTGAAGAAGAGTTTCTTTTTAGATATGCTGTGAGTGAAGGGCTTACAAAACATTCATGAGAAAATGGAAAGAGATTTGTAGCTCAAGCAAGAGGTCCAGACTGGTAATAAACTGAAGAAAACCAAAAACCAAAATGTTATGTTCAGGATACAGGGAATGGTCAATACAGTCAACTGCTGCTTAAAACCCAGTAAGATGAGGACTGCATTTGGTCCCATGAATCTGAATTACAGACTTAGTTAAGAGTTGTTTCAGTGGCATAATGGAGTTAAGGGATGAAGTGGAGGGGATGGGATAGGAAAATGGGAGGTGTAGAAATGGTTCAAACCCGAGTGAACAATATGTGTAAAAAGTCTTCCTGTTAAGGGTTGAGGAGAGATGGTACAGGTAGTTACAGAAAATACAAAGTAGAGTGAGAGGTCCTGGTTTGTTTTGTTTTTAATGGTAAACACTTGAGCATTTTTAAAAGGCAAGGCAAGGGAGAGACAATATACACATGAAAGAAGGAGTAATCACAGGTACAAAGTTCCTGAGAATGGGGAGCCAAAGTTGTTGTGGGAACTGGCTGACTAGGAGATCAGCCCTCTGCTCTAATAGAAAAGGCAACAGGTCAGGCATCCAACCCTTCATCACTATTGTTTGAATTACTCTACCCGCCTCCCCCATTTATTCTACACACTGCACTCAAGCTGTCTCTTCATGTATTAGTCATGCCCCAATAAGGACAGCATTTAAAAAAAATTTATTTTCAGCTTTCCATTCTAGGGTTGGCTCATGTTACCAGCCTTAGCTTACAATCACATCTTGTTTACTCCTGTCTTTCCAGGTTCAGTTCCAATTCCATTTCTACAGATCAGTCCCCGCCATCTGCTCTAGTTCCACTGATATTTTTCCTCTTGTGAGTTTCTGTTCAATGCTTTTCTAATTCTCAAACTCCTGTATGTTGGCTTTTCTTCCCCAACCAGATCAAAAACAATTTGGGAAGAGTCTTAACAGTCTTTGGTCTTTTGGTGCAGCACATTCCTATCATGTGTCTTCTCCTAAATTCTCTGTCATTTCTATTTTCCTTATTCATCTTTCCATATATACAATAATAATACCTATTTAGTAGGAAACATGATGTTCCCTGGCCTTCATATTTCTAATCGGTCAAGTTTTGTAGGTGAATTGGTGGGAAGGGGGACAGCAATATTAAGTTTCATTAAAAAAAAAAATAACCAGGCACTGTTAAGTATGTTTTATACTCCATTCTTAACAACTACCCAGTGAAATCAGTGAGATAGTCTTGTAATTTTATTCATGTTTTATAAATGAAGAAGCTAAAGATTAAAAAGACTTTATCTCATTCCAATAACAGTAAGTGAGTGACCAAACTAGGATTTTGTCCGTGTAGTTACTAATCCGAAGCATTTAGAGTCACAATACTAGACCATTTCAAAGAATACGTTTGATGATGATTTCTACTTTCTAGGAAACAAGAAATTCACAAAAGTAATTAATTGTAATGCTCCTTAAAATGTTTAATTAATATTCAATTTAATATATCTGTATCCTGTTTTTTAATCATGTTACAAAGTCAGTCTTTGGTAACCACTTACATCAAAGAAATAGCCAATTCTGACATTTCACACAACAGATCTGTCTTGTCAAGGTTTTTTTTTTTCCCTTTCTCTTCTCATATGTTAGGTTATAATTTCCTTTGACAGCATGTAAAATAAGGGAGAAAGCATTTTGAACAATTATACACAAGGAATTAAATCAGTCTCTCTCAAAAGCAAGGACTAAAATTGTTTTGTTGTATGTTAAACTGACTGTTCTAACATACTAATGCGAATTTTGAGCTGTTCAAACCACTGTTAAAGAATGGCTTACCTACTACAACTAAAAGGACTGCTTATTCAAGATCAAGCCCATGACTGTGGCTTCACTGCTATTCTACTCTAAACAAAAACATACTAAACGCTTGGTTCCACAGACAGTCAAATATCACTACATCATGACAAACGCGCTATGTTTCTCAGGACATGCTAACTACACACAAGACCAGAATTCCATTTACTTTTTCCTACCACAGAATAAAAGGTATCAATCAGAAAAAAGAGTAAAAGCACTCAACACTCACAGAAACAATTTATCCACAGATGTAACCAATAGTCTGTTTTTAGGACACATGAGGATGCTCAGCCAATCAAGACCAAGAAATTCAAAAGGAGTGGAACTGAATCGGTTAGGAGTAGTCCATGAAGACACTGCTTTTCTAGAGAATAATTTTTCTTTTCCTAATTTAATCTGTTTTATCATGTAGGAAAGAGTTTATACTTACATTAGAACTTTAAAAATAAGTAGTTAATTTTCCATTCCTATTTTCATTTGTTAATCTTGCCAACCACTACCTTTTAGATAACAGAAAGCAATATTCCTATCTTAAAGCAATGTTCACAATACTTACATTCCTTGTAGAGTAACATAAACAATTTCAAGACAGTCACTGGCACTTTAAAAGGAGGAAATACAACAGTTGTTAAGCAATAGGAAGCAATTTTACCAATTAGGTGAGAGAAGTCAGTCAATCACATATGCCTAAATTCAGCTTTCTAAAACATTCCAATCAGCCTAGGTTGGTCACAACAGCCAGAATGGCATAAGTGAAATCTGATATCCTTTTGCAACCAAAGGTGAAATTCTGGTAAATTATATGCGTAATAACTGGGATAGCCAAGTTTAACCAAATACTTCAGTCTTATTTTTCCATAATCATCTAATGCTCCCAAGTCATCTAGGTTTATAAAAAATTTTTACTTCTTTCATATGTACAGTGAAGGCAACCAGCACATTTATCTTGGTATCTATGAATTTATGAGAAAACTTGCTGCTACTATAGCACACACTGAAGACAACCTGCCCATGTGTCAGTCAAAGCACTGCCAAAATTAGAACAGAACCTCCAAAGGCTTAACAGGAAAAAACAGAAGAGGTTTTTAAAAAGTGGCAAATCAATTTATCAGTGAAAGCCATTTTATGGGATATGGATTTCCATCATGACTTCTACAAAGATGGTAACAATAGGATGAGGAAAAGGCAGAACCCTCACAATGTCGCAAGCACTATGTCAAAGGCATTGCACCAAAATCTCTGCAACTGGCCCCTGAAGTAGGTACAACTACCTTCCCATTTTGCAGATGAGGAGTATGAAGCAGACAGTATAAATAAGTTGCTGAAAACCATATACTCAGGAGGCAATAAAAGTGGAATTCAAGTCCAAGGTCTTTGGATCCACAACTCATGTTCTTAACTGTTCCACTTTCTTCATTAGAGGAAGGTATCCACAAGTTATTTTAGTGCTTCAAACTAGAATTTCTAAAGAACTTATAGATAAACAAATCAACTGCTATCTTTAAGATGTTTTCAAAGTGTCCAAATCTAAATATATTCCTTTCGATCATTAACTCACTCAGTTCATTTCAATAACAATTTCTTTATTTTCAAATCAATATAGTACAATACCACTAACTAATATTAGTAGCAAAATAGCTCAGAAAAGACTATTTTAATAGAAGAAAACTTTTGGAAATCCAATTAGTATTTCAAAAGTATGAATAACTTACTATGATGCTATCTTGTGCCACTGAATGTTGGAAGTGTTTGACTTTCTTTTCATTTGTACAGGGGCTCACAGCTAAGAGTCTGCCCTAAATCTAAGAGGAGACTTGGGACTTAAGAGTTTTCAGCAATGATGAAACTGTTAGGACTTTGGTAACTCTTGCAGATGGACTAAATGCCTTTTGCATAAAGAGATGTACATGGTCTTTGGGGGACCAGGAAGAGAATGTTATGGCTTGTGTCTGATGTCCCCCCAGAGTCTCATGCAATCATGGAGGGAGCAGGTCTTTCAAAGATGCTGAGTTTTGCATTTGTGATTGGTTCATTGTCCAGCGCTGGGATTGGCCATGTGAGTGCTGCACCCACCCAGTGGCAGGTAGCCAGCATACAATATAAGGGAGGGAAGGAGGCGTACCTTCCCCTTTATGCCCCTTTTGCCCTTTTACTCTTGATGCTTTTGGTATCTGCCACAACTGCCACAAACAGCTGCTCCTCAGCCATGCCACCCTGCCTTGGAACCAGTTGAGTATGGACTGAAACCTCCACAAACTATAAGCTAAAAAAACCTTTTCTTCCTTCATTTGGGGCTTTGGGTATTTTGTCCCAGCAATGAGAAAAAAGTAACCAAGACAGATGCCCACTAGCACACATGACTATCAAAACTTAGGAAAATATTATACACTGAGAATGATACATTTACTTCATGTGATTATGTTTTTCATAGAAGAAAAGAAGAAATAAATTTTTAGTTAGTTGCTTTGACACAAGGACAATCAACTGAGCTGGTATGCTTGGTTATTGTGATTTCCCTGAGACAAAATAATTTTCAAAAACTATTTGCCACTGACAAACACAAAGTAAATAAAAAGGTTACTCAAACTGGTACCCAGAGAGTTTCCACCATTTTCTGTCCCTAAAGCATATTACTATTCCTGAGAGACATATTCAATTTTGGTCACTTGTAGGTCCCACTGAGATCCTATTTTTAACAAATTTCTTATACTTCTGCTTCTTACAACGCTTGCTGCTAAGCTTCTAAAAAGACAGTGAAAGATAGTTATGGCCATACAAAACAGAAAATCTCTTTTTATAAACATACATTGGTGACTCCTAACCTTTTTAGAAGTACAAAGATCTTGGACAATCTCTGTTAGTAGAGTTCTCTGAAGAACCATCTGGCTTTAGGTACCAACACCCTTACAAATATTCTTCCTGACTACAACATTTTAGATTTTGGAATATATTCTAAGTAAATAATTCTAATTACAGAAAAGACATTTATGCATAAATGTTCCCTGCAGCACATACCAGAAAATGTACTAGAAACTAACAATGACCATAAGGACAGAAGAGTCAAGACAATTATGCTATACTTAACTGAACAGTATGTAACTACAAAAAGTTTAAGAAAAGTATTTTATAGAAAATCCTTATGTTAGTTTTTGAAGAGAAGGTTAAATACATAGTTTATACATAATGCTTATACTGTATGTCCTCAAATATCTATGCAAGAAATAATAAATGACTAGAATAAAAGAAAGTTAAAATTAGTTCTCTGGTGGTGAGATTTTATTTGATTATTTTCTCATATTTTGGGTTTTCTTAATTTGTTTTGTTTTTTGAGATAGGGTCTCATTATATATTCCAGGCTGGCCTTGAACTCATGACCCTCCTGTCTCAGCCTAGTCAGTGAGGAGATCACAGGTACATGGCACCATGCCCTGACCAATTTTTGTTATTGTGCATACTGAACAATGTTTGTGTTTTTTTTTAATTTTAAAGAGAATATAACAGAACAATGCAAACAACACAGGTTTGTGTACTTTTTTTTAAAATAACTCTTCAACTTCCTGTTAAGTTTGTTTTACAAATTATTTATTTAGAAAAAGTTGACCTATTAGGAAAGTTTATATACAATAAGTTGAAAGTTTTTCTCCCATAAGGAATGTCTTCAACATGGTAAGCTATATTGTGTGTTGACAGCCAAAGTCATTTTACATAATTTAAAAATCAAAGAGAAAATACCACTGCGAACAGCTGAGAGACACCTCAGAGCAACAATACTTAGGACAAGAAGAAGATCTGGCCAAAAGCTCGCACACCAGACATAGCTAGGAATAGTTTTTATTTGAGAACACAACAGAATTTAACATTAAAAAAAAAAACAATAAAAATTAGTTTAAGAAATTGCTTAAAACCTATTTAAAAAACAGAGAGCAGCAAGGTCAACTCTGAAGCATTCAAGTATCAGTTACCACTGACAAGCAAAGAGGATTAAGTTGTATGATATTCTAAAATGAGATATTCATGAGATTGAAGTCTACATCCTACACAGCACAGTGTTTTATGCAAAGACAGATATATCTTTTTAAAAAAGAAAATAAATTCTTCACATTATACTTCGCTCTTTGCTGATCACTCCTACTTACATCTGCTTGTGGTTCAATTTTCCTTAAGATATTCATTGAGAGAGTTAAATTTAAAAATTATTACATTAAATTTAAAAATTAAGAGAGTTAAACGTCTTTATTCTGATTTCTTTTCAAAGCAGTATATAGATGTAAATTTAAAAAAAGAAGGAATTACAAGAATTGGTTGGATTTCAGCATTAATTTTTAGATTATATTTTTACATTGATTTTTTTACCACACATTAATGCATACTTGATATACATGTAATTTTAAAGCACTTCATTTATAGTGTAGAAAATATTGTACAGAAAAAAATCACACTAAGTGCTGAATTTCAATATACTCAGAAATGATTTCTTTTTTAAAACTTCAGAACAGACACTGAAAGTATTTCAAGATTCTCCAATAAAAATGCAGACCAGATATAACCTAAAGCAAGAATACATTAAATAGCACACCTGTAACACAGGCTTGACCTAATTCAAATATAAAATTCAGGCATTTCTTTTTCTGAGAGTGCATAATCCCATCATAAATGGGACGGATGACTTACACTAGACAGGAGATACATATAACACGAGATTCCAGGTTTCAGCCTTTACATTCACTGATCTAAAGGAAGAGATGAAAGTGGTGTTTTCTGCATCAAGAAGTAACAGCATGCAGTGCTTCTGCCTCTAAGTTCATAGAGATGGCACACTACTGGACAAATGGGCAGAGGCTATGAGACCAAGTGACTTCCTCCGTCAGAAAGCCAAGGAATAAGGAACGGATGCTGAATATCAAAAAAGGTACTTTACTAAAGAAGGAGGTGTAAGGCTAAATGAGGACGTTCTTTTACTTTGACCTCTTTGAGAACTTTTCAAGCATGGTTATGAAAGAAAAGCGAATAAATTTTGAGGACTGGATTAGAGACACTCAAATATCTGATGTTTTAAGAAGCAGCAGTTATCTCTATGACATTTTAACACAGTCAAAACAATGTAAGACAAAGAGGCAAAAGCTGATAAAACTGAGTTAAAAGAATGGAAGAATGACTTTAGCTTTATGGTGAATGAGTATCATATGCATGTTTTGTAAATGTATATTCTTCAAGGAGAAATGTAAGAAAAGGATTCCCAATGTGCAGAAAAGTCTTTGTCAAGAATAATGTATTTGGGAAAAATTTCGGCAAATTTTTAGAGGTAGGGTGAACACTGTGGTGATGCTCTAACAACTCTTATGATTACTCCCTATTTGCTGAGAATCTGGCAAACGTGACTGTGGTCCATCCTTGTTGGGGACTGCCTCAGCTCAGAAAGTGTCTCCCCCAGCTTGTTTGCAAATGCTCAAGGCAGAGGTAAAAAGGCCAAACCCCAAACAGTAGGAAACTTGAGGGACTATCCTACCTCCAAAGCTCTAGGTGGAGTTGACAAAAGAGAACTACTTCACAGCTCAACTGTCCCAGCAGTTGTGATTGTGCTCCCTCCCCTTTGAAAGTGTTGATCCCCAAAATACACTCTGATAGGAACATGCAACCACATTTCCACCTAAGTCTCATCTCTGGTGACTCAACTTGTGGTAGAAAATAAAAGTTGTGTTTTTCTTGAAAGGCAGGTTAGTAAGCAGACAGAACGTATATTTAAGTCAATTTCTTCTTTTACAAAATTGGAAAAATATGTGAGCACACTCTTTAATTGCTTTGTTCTGGTTGCTAGGACAAAATACCCAATGCCTAAAGTTCAAAGAGGAAAGGTTTATTTAGCTCACTGTTTGTAGAGGTTTCAGTTCATAATCAGCTGGCTCCAAGGCAGGGTGGCTTGGCAGAGGGGACTCTCAGAGGAGAAACAGTTCATGGTGGCAGAAGACAGCAAAAGCAAGCAAAGGCAAAGACAAGCTTGTTTCCATCCCTTATATTGTATCCAGACTACCGGGATTAGGGTGGTGCCAACCCAATCAGTGGTCTGATTTAGTAATCACTGCCCCTTAACCCTAGCACCCTTAATCCTAGCATTTCACCATGAATCAGTTACACACTCGAGAGTCAGCTACCTCTGACTGCATGAGGCATTGGAGGGGACATCGAAATACAAGCTGTAACACACACTAAGGTTACCCACAAAGACTAAATAAGGAAATACATAAAAATGTTTTGCATGCCTAGCAATGCTCAATATGCAATAAAATTTGGGCTATTATTAAATCAATCCTAAATGTTATTCAAAACAGGATTACTGCTTAAAATCCTCTGAAGAACTGTAAGGAAGATGCTGTAGATGATAAGACTCTAAACATATGAAGTTATTGTTCATGCCAGTAGTGTCAAAACTCCCTATACTACCTACCGACAAATTCTTATTTCGCAGTCAATCCTTTTCCTATTTCCCTATGCTTTTTTCTCCTTGAACCAGTTACTCAACAATTATCAGAAAAACATAAAAATGCTTTTGAGGAAAACTTTGCACATTTCAGCATCCTGAAACTAAGGAGAGTAGGATAGGAGATGATGGATTTTTTTGCCCCTAGTACCAGAGACTGAACCCAGAACCTTCACACTGAGTTACAGCCTTGGCCCTTTTTAGTTTTTTATTTTGAGACTGGGTCTCCCTAAATTGCTAAGTAGTCCATGCTGGACTTGAATTTGTGATTCTCTTGCCTCAGCTTCCCTAAGTGCTGGAATTAGGATTATAAACATGTGCAATGGACTTCTTCTTATAAAAATATAAACCTATACACTGATACTGCTCTCTTGTTATAGTTGATACACTGTGTCAACTTGTGAAGTTCAGAAGTTTAACTAAGAGACTCAGCAGGGAGCCATGGTCCCTCCTTTGTAAATATCTTCATCTTGTACAAGAGGAGGGTACAGAGATTATGTGAGTGGTACACCTGCCCTGGGGGATAGAAGGGGTAGACTGCACACAATATGAGGGGAGGAAAAGAGACTTGCTCTTCCCCACTACCTTTTCTGCTTGGTTGATTTTGCTGGGTGCTGCCTTGACATGCTGCCTCGGTACCATGCCACCCTGCCTTGGAGTCAGCTGATAATGGACTGAAACCTCCATAGTGAGCTAAATAAACCTTTCCTTCCTTCATTTTGGGTGTTGGGTATTTTGTTCCAGCAATGACAGAAAAGAAACCAAGACACTCCCCAAGAGTTCAAAAGTTCTGGGGGAAATAGAGGCATGCATTTTTAAAAACTACCCATGTACATATAAAAAGAACACCAAAGAAATCTTAAATATAATTCAGTTTGATTCTTAGTAGCACTGTCAAATACTACCTCCCACCACATGGGACTGGGACTCCTTGGAGAAATTTAGGTCCAAGGTAGAAAATTATGAGGTAATCAAGTTTGGTTGTGTAACAAAGAAGCACTGAAAAAGAAATGGGAAAAGTTTTACTTTGTGAGACCCCTGCAAAGATTGAGTTAGAATAGAAAAAATACGGATAAGAAGAAAGGAGTCAAGGAAATTGGGATTTTAAAATTGCACTTCCAAAAAAAACCCCTGTAGCTTCAGGACACAAAATTTGCTGAAGTCCATTTTATTTTTTTCCTCTTTTTTTTTAGTTTTTATTTTTATTAGTACGTTTGCATAGATAATGATTACATTCATCATAAGCAATTGATACATGAGTGTAACACATCTTAATTCATTTTATGTTCCCTTCTCCTTCCTTCCCTCCCTCCACCTCTTCGTACCCTTCCCATTTGCAAAAGATCTCCCTGTTTCCGATTTCCTATCTTTTATTTTGATCTTTAATTTATTTGTACTTTGGATTTCTAAACTGTTTTTTCCTCTTCTCCCAAGTCCCAATAAGGGTGGGTAATGCCCTTTTACCTGAAAATGGTTTCGCCATTGCCTTTTATTTGCAAATGGTATTTTTCACCTGTAAAACAGGCTTTCCTTTATGAATGAACCCCCCAAAATCAAGATCAAGACCACAGATTGACAAATTTAACAGATTTCCTCTGCCAGAAACACCAATATGCCTAGCTTCAAACTACCGTGCCTGTTTGTTTTGAGGGTCAGCACTCTATTTCCTTTTTGTTAACCAAAGTGTTTTTATTTCACTTCTTGAAAAGCCCACATTGTAGCAATGGTCAATTTTTTATTTTCTATTGGCACATGTTTGTAGTGCACAATGATCACATTCCTCGTGTGGAGCTGGTACATGTACATAACACATCCCAATCAGTTTTTCTCCTCTTCCCCTTCCTCCCCTTAACCGCCCCCATCTCTAAGTCCCCTTAACATTTGCAAAAACTCTATTTCCTTATTTCCTATTATCTATCTTTTATCTTGCCCTTTATATTTTGGGTTTTTCATATATGGGAAACCATAAGGTACTTAAGTTTGGTGGCTGATTTATTAATTTTTGCCTAATAAATCCTTTTATGTCTCTTATTAATGTACCTTAAAAATTCTTTTTTTCACAACTCTATTTCTGCAACTTAATTCTATAGGTAGGTTGGGTATAGGAACCTCCAACAACCCTGGCTAGTGATGAGGTGGTAATTAAAGAAAAAGCATTAAGCATTCACTCTGAGTTTTTAGAAGTGACTAGAATTCATCCATAGTTAATGAGGGATATTCCCCTTTACACAAGAATGCCAGCAAACCTATGTACATAGATTGATAAGAGTCTGATCACACAGTGGACCTGGCAGAGAACAAAGGATGTTGTAAACTTTAAATGAAATGTTGGGGAACAGAATATTTACATGGTGCCAAAGTATCAGTCACTCACATTATTTACTTATAAACAGAGACCTGGCAGTTACCACAATAAACAAATGATTAAATAATAAAACAATCCGACATTTCTGCTGGTTATCTTAGTTACTTTTACCTTTGCTGAGGCCTGACACCCACAAGTTAAGGAGGAAAGGTTTATTGTGGCTCACAGTTTATAGAGGTTTCAGTCCACAGATGGCTGGCTGCAAGGCAGGGCAGCACAGCAGAGGAGAAACATGGCACAGCAGCTGGAAGCAGAGGGAGGTAGACAGACCCTTCCAGGCCATGCTTCCAGTAATCCAACTCCTCTAACCAGGCTTCACCTCCCAACATCACAGTTAGCTACAAATGCATCAGTGGACCAGTCCACTGATGGGTGTCACACACCCATAATCCAATCACCTCCCTGATCCTGTCACACACCTATGATCCAATCACCTCTATTGGTACATAAGGCTTTGGTGGGGGGACATCTAGACATAAACTATAACACTGATATAATGTAATATAAAGAACTCAAGCCAAGACTTACATAAGTAGGTTTGAGGTAGGATAGAAGAAACCTAAGATAGAAAGGAGACAAGAAAATCACAACTAAAAATTGCACTTTAAAGAAGACTGCAATTTCCAGGAACCAGTGGAAGTTACTGAAGGTGATTTCTAACAGAATTCCTAGGTTAAATTTAGACTCCTTCCTTTCCAGCCCCAGCATACTCAAAATTCCTCAGGAATACTGAAAGTTCACAAGTCGGCCTAATTGAGAAAGAGCAGAACCTGATTCTAAGATAAAGAAACAAGTTGAGAGACTCCAAAAAATGTTAAGTTACTTACTTAAAATAAAACAATACAATACAATACAATACAAAATAGAGCCCATGCCTGTAGAAAGAGATAGTACCCTTCTTGAAGGGTGGGGTGGCTTTTCCTGACGTTTCCACCCCTTCAAGAAAAGCATAAATGTTCCCTGTTCCAGGAAATAATACCCATCTGTTGAGGGCCCGCACTCTTATTTCTTTGGGTGTGTGCCTTTGAATGTATGCCTAAAAAAACATTGCTGTGCCTCTTACTGCGTAGTCCTGAAAATTCTTTTTCAGGAACAGGAGTCAACACATCTGCAACCCTATTCTACAAGGGTGGGTTAGGTTCCTTATTTTAGCTTTGGAGACCTCCCTAGACCCAGTCCAGTGACAGGTCTACATACATACATAGAGAGAGAAAAGGAGACAGAAATAAATTTCACAAAATACTAACAACTGTTCAATCTAGAAGATTTGTACTTGAATATTCACTGTACTGGTCCTCCAGCTTTTTGTATATTTAAAGAAAATTTTCATTATAAAAAGCTTAAAGAAGGCAGGCATGGTGGTGCATTCTGTAATCCCAGCACTCAAGAGGCTGAGGCAGGAGGAATGCTGTGAATTTGAGCCCAGTCTGGGCTACAAAGTGAGTTCAAGGCCAACCTGAACTACATAGCAAAACCCTGTCTTAAAAAGTCAAAATCTTAAGAAAAAAGAATATTTAAAAACTTTTAAGTGATTCTGAGCCAGGGGTGGTTGACACATACCTGCAACTCCAGCTACTTGGGAGGCAGAGGTAGGAAAACTACAAGTTTAAGGCCAACCCAAGCAGTTTAGCAAAACTCTGTATCGAAACAAAACAAAACACACCAAACATGTGCTGGGGATGGAGCCCACTGTTAGAGGCTGTGGGTTCAATATCCAGCACCACAGAAAAAGCAATCTGATGATCACTGAGCTTATCAAATTTTGGATAGGGCAGGGTTGCATTTACGGATGACAATGATGTTTATTTCAAAAATAAAGCAAAGAAATTCCTAAAGAAAACATATATAACAAGATGCATCATCCAGTTGTCTTAAATTGAATAACATTTATATCACTGAATTATTCTATGACTAAGAACTGTCTTACAAGAGAAGAATTATAGGCTGCTATATGTCACTTAGATCAAAATGAAATAAATATCTCAGTCTGACAGATCTTGATGTACTAATTTTTGCAAACTCTACTACAAATTTACTGAACATTCAATGTGTTACAGGAAGGTAGTACGGTGTTAGTAAGGGATGGGGGTAGGAAAGCCTATTGCATTGAAACCTCAATGAATGGAATCTGCTGACCGTATGTATGATGAGTGGTTTTAATTTGCAAACTCATAATTAGACAACTTTTGAAAAGTTCATCTTTTGTTAAAGCAAAACAAGTGCTTAACCTTAGGAAGCCCTACCTAAGTACAAGGAGACAATCATTGAGATGTGCTGAGACTCGTTTGGGACTCTTTTAAAGGATGGTTCTCACTGTGGAATGAAAAAGTGTACTACTACTGCCAACAAAGTTTCAGAGGCAGAAACTAGCTGACTTCCACTAATAACAAAGGATACCTGTGCCCTTACTAGCAATTTTATTTAAAACACTGAAGAAAGTCAGTAATAAGCACTGATCTCAGCTCTAAGAAAGGAGTCACAAATCCTAGTTTCCAGTCTATCTCCCACTAATTAGCTATATATGATTGCAGGTAAATAACAGTTAACTGCTTGGTAAAACGGGGTAACAATAAACACCCAAACGCAGAGCTGTCAAAGAGAATCAAATGAAATAATGTGTGAGAAAGCACCATCCTATCCAAATGTAAGAGATTAAGGTACAGACGTGGTTCAAAGTTTCTAAGGAAACGTTTAGAAAGTACATGTCTGCACTATTTTAAACCTATAATTTAAAAAAACAGCTGAATTTAAGCCAATAGCAAGCACAAATGTGGGGCATGGAGTATTCAATGACATTTAGATGCTCTCTGTAAACGAGCGCGCCATTCCTGCAAATGCCCACTCAGGTCTGCAGAGCCAGTGCCGATCCTGGAGCAGAGCCCGGCGCTGCGGGATGGTGCGGCTCCGGGAGCGGGGAGGCACAGAGAGGTCGCACCGAGGCGCTGTGGAGCCTTTAGAGCCCACGCTGCATCTTCTGAATCTAATCCGGACTTGTCCTTTGTGGGCTTTAAACTTTTTCACTTTTCTGTGAATTCACTTTTGTTGTATTATACAGAAGTACTAGTTTGTGCCTGAAGGGCAGGAAAAATCCAAAAGGACAAATGTGGTCCTTCACTGTGGACAGTTTTTTTTTTTTTTTTTTCCTTTGGTACAGGGGATCGAACTCACCACCTCAGGCACTTTAGGCCACTGAGCTAAATTCCTGGCCCCACTGTGGACAGCTTAAGGTGCACTACCATAGAACACAGAATTAAGAGAACGAAGTTTCAGCTTCCTTGAATGAGTCATGCTAAAATGTGAGTACGTCTCTCACTAAATAAGTCTCCCCACACAGCACGAATTAAAGAGTGGGCAGAGGGAATATATATGAATTATATACCACTGAGCTAACTATAATTCACTTAAATCTTTGCCTGTATAATAAAGTCCAGATATGACAGCAGAACCTACCAACACTTGAGTCACAGTTGGACTGTGACTGGCAATATCTGGCTTTTAACTGTTTTGAAGAAAGTTAAAATCATTTAGTAACTTTTAGTTAATTTTATTGAAATATTAAAGTTCTCAATAAATTGAATGCTAAGTTATTTTAAAGAACCTTCTAAGTCTTGCAGTTCGGGCACAGCACAGTGTCCCAGTACATGCTTAGTATGGACAAACCCTGGGGTTCTAGCCCTAGCACAGGTGTGCACTGGTGCGTGCACACATTAAATTTCTGAGTCTAGCACTATGATTTAGAATGTATTTTTATTCTAACTATTGGCTCTATAACTCTAATCTCTTACATATAACCATTTTTTTTACTAATTAGCTTCTCACTGAAGAATTACATCTCTATATAGATATGCTTAATAGGTATGATTAATTTTTGTATTTGAAAAATTCAGCTCAGTATTGTTTGCTTCTTTATTTCATTTACAGTGACTTTGATGCCTGGGCCAGAAAATAAGTGCATGAAGATAAAGACTATTCCTAGGCCAGGGACACAGCTCAGCAGCACAGTACCAGCCTAGCAAGTGTGAGGTCCTGAGTTTGATTCCCAGTACCAGAAAAAAGGAAAAACAACTATTCCTGTTTTTTGTTTTTTCTGCTAATGAATCTCCTGGCAAACAGCATGTTGCCGAAAATAAATAAAATATATAACTAGAATGATCAAGCACTGGTACCTGGTGGCTGTTTGAAAGAAAGAACCATGACTCATTCATTGTCATAAGAGTATCCAGTGAAGGACAGAGGGCACTAGAAACAGTAAGGAGTCAATAAATGCTTGAATAAACAAGTGAATGAATGACTGGAAGCACTGAGCAACTTCCAAAATTTAGAAATACATATATATGTTCATCTCTCTCTTTTTAAGACATTTTAATATTTACCCTACAATTAACTCAAAGCACATTTTTATTTCACTGTTGCTCTTTGTACTAGACTACCAATTCTACAGTCAATGCTCAAATTAAAAAAGAAACCCAAAATTTGAATGTTTGAGAAATTTGCCCAAGTTATTCTTTTTAGAGTACATGGACAGAATTTCCTTCAAACAATCCTTGATACTCTTCTTGGTCGCCATTGTTGGATGTTGTTCCTATAACAAAAGAAACAAAATAATGAGGAAAAACAAAAAGTAAATGTGATAGTGTCTTGTTTTCCATAACAGAAAAAAAAATCTTCTCAAATTTACTTTAAGAACTTTTTAGCTTTTCAGAAAACCTCACTTTTGTTCAATTAGAGTAGTAAATAGGATAAAACTACTCACCCAACTCACAAATTCCAACAATCTCTTCTAAGTCTGGAGGAGTGAAAGATTCACTTTTTAAAATTTCAGAAGCCATATTTCATTCACAAGTGAAATGACTTCTAATCTACAGAAAACATCTATGCTAATATTTGAGGATAATCTATCTTTATTTATTTATTTGTTGGTACCAGGGATCAAACTCATGACCTCGCATTTGCCAGGCATCTATCTTTACTATTGCTTAAACTTTTTAAGAAACTCTACTAACTCCATCCAATGAATAGCAAAAGATATTAGAATTTACTAACTCCATCCAATGAATAGCATAAGATATTAGAATTTAATCTGTCTTCCTATCCTGTCTCCAGAAGCCAAGAGGAAATTTAATGCAGTAATTTGGTCAGAGAAATTAAAGTTATTAAGAAATTTAACCAGAGAACTCCCTGGAGCTTGATGACTTTATGACTGTATTTTATAAACAATTATCAGCACCCTTAGCATATTTTTCTTTTAACAGGGAGTATCTTATAACAGGCATAATTTTCTTTTTCTTTTTTTTTTTTAGCATTATAGTTATTTCTTGAAGACAGTAACATTCATCTTGTAGAGTGTGGGGCTTTGTTTGTCATCTCAGATATACAGGTTCTCTTTAGATTTTCAGTATTTTCTAGGCTTAATTTTTTTATTTGTTATACAGATTAATGGGTCTCATTTTTGGTAAATTCATACATGCCCATAATGTACTTTGATCATTTTCATTCCATCCTGTCATCCTCAGTGCCCCACCCTCCTCCTAGTTTCACATGTTGGTGGGGCGGAGTTTGTGTGGTGGATTAACTAATGGGCAACTTGTAACATCCAGCTGAACTGAATCAGCCTGGTACTGGGTGTGAAGGGCCCACCTGAGGATTGTTGCCAACAGCATAAAAAAGGAGAACTGGAAAGGAAGATTTTGGGCTGTAGATTCTCCTGGAGAAGCTTGTCATGCTAGTTTTCCTGATATGAACTCAGCTGTTCTCACTGTCAGAGGAGCTCAGATCCTTGTCACTGAGGATGGCTGTGGTACTTTTCAGAGGAGCTCTGGTTGTTACTTTGAGCATCGCTTCTTGGCTCCAGTGCAGAATCCTCAGCCTGCTGACATAGATCCTTCCTTCATCCAGCTGGCGTGGACTTCCTAGCTTCCACCACTGACTTTTGGGCCTTCCTAGTGCAGATCCTTGGTACAGACTTGCATGAGACATTGTCGTGGGCTCTAGGCCTTCAGCTAGACTCCTGCAGGTCATTGCAATGGGATCCAGGTCCTTAGCTGGACTCTTTGGATCTCTAATGTGTGTACAGATCAGTTGTACTGTTCTGCATTTGACTCTTTGGGTGAATATTATAGAACAGTCTTATAAATTATGTGTCCTGTATTAAGTTGTTTTCCTTGCAAACCCTGACTGCACGAGGTTGAGAAGTATAATGTATTTTGTTCATACCCAACCCTGCCCCCACTATCTGCACTTCCATTCTTCTGCCTCCCTCTTTTTCCCCTCTTCTTGTCTAACAGTCTCCTCTGACTGGCTTACTTTCCTCAATTTGATGGCCTCCAGATGCATCTATTTTCTTTGAAAAAGACAGAATTTCATTCTTTCTTGTGGGTGAATAAATGCTTTATTCTAGGCACAAATGTAAGTTTATCAAATAGCATGCTCCTTAATAACTGGAAGAGTGATGCAGACTACAAAAACATCTTTGTCTCATCAAATCTGCACAGAAGGTAGATGTATATAGCGTACTCAGAATACTAAAAAGAGATTCCATTTGACCTGGCTGTACCTCTCCTGTGAATCTTTCTCAGAAGAGCTAAAACTATCATATTACAGTGACACATGCACCCCCATGTTTAAATCAGCACAACTCATAATAACTAAGTCTTGGAAGCAGCCTACACATTCATCAACAAACAGATAAAGAAAACGTGTCATATATAACAACTGAGTACTGCTCATTCATAAAGAAGGATAAATTTCAGTCACTTGTAGGTGAATAGATGTGCTTTGAGATCATAATGCCATATTAATAAATCAGATACAGGTGCTCAACCATCATATGGTTTCTCTTATATGAGAAACTCAAATTCTAAATAATTTAAAAGTAAAACAAAAGATAGATGATAGGAAACAGGACAAGAAGACTGGTGGAAATGGGAATGGAATCCAGAAATGGGGAAAGACAAGGAAGGGGAAGTAAAAAGGATCAAGATCTGATAAGTATATGTACCAATTCCTCATGATGAATGTATATTATGTATCACAAAAATATGTCGTGCATCTTGAGGTGCCTCTGGATAAATATGGGTATGAAAGTTTAAGAACACAGATAAATGGCAGAATCACTCCTTATCATACAAAGAAATGCAGAAGATTCTAACTCTTAGATCCCTGGACAACACTGACACCAAGTCCAATTTAAATAAGATTATTCAAAGCAATTTCGCTAGAGGATTTTTGTTGAAAATTGTTTTAAAATGTACAAATTAAAACCTGCTTTTGACATTAACCTTATATACCAGCAGATATAAAAAGTGTAGCGCCAGGGATCTAGTTCAGCGGCACAGCACCTGCCTGGCAAACACAAGATCATGAGTTCAACTCCCAGTTCCAAAAAAAAAAAACAAAACCCAAAAAACAAACAAACAAACAAAAAAAAACACTCAGAGAAAAAGAAAAAAAGGCTACTAGATATTAATAGAATAAGTTAACGATTACTGCCATTTGAAATGAAAACTGCACTTTATGAATAAACTCAGATATGTAATTTCATACTTTGTATTTTCTCATGGTAGTAATAATCTATTATTCTCTAAATAATCTATTGTTTTCCATGGTAGTAATACTCTATAGGCAAGCTATCTTCACTGAAAAATTTGTCTCCACTATGAGTATGGGTCACATTTGAAAGAAAGGTAACAACTCAGGGTTTGATCTATGAGCACGAATCTAACAAAACTAATCCATATGAGATGCCAACTACACATTTACATGCATGTTCCCCTCAATGGCAAAATTTCTTGGTTAATTGGGCTAACTGGTCTTGTATTCCAAGGTTCTCACATCATATTGATGATAGAACTAAAAATGTGACCAAAAATGAGAACCAGATTGTCTACAGGTCAAACTACCTAAATATATACAAATATGTAATAAAACAGTATGAAAAAAATCTTCACTACCAAACCAAACCATGAGACATTATAAGCTCAATTCAACCTCCCCGCTTAGTCAAACTCCAGGGAACACACTCATCACATATTTATCTAATAGAAGAATTATAGCTTCTCTGTTTCTGTTGTCAGAATACTTCTTGAAAAGATCCTTGAATCTAATGAGGTTCTGTTATCCTGACTTAATCTCTGTTTTGGGGTCAGCAACAGCAGCTCTGATCCTTAGTTCAGTTTCCCTAGGACTTGAAAGTTTTAAAGTAGAGAAGCAGGGGGTGGAGGAATTCATTCAGAACCTTTTGGATGATTTGATTTGCTCTTCGAGTAACTCTGTGAACCTACGATGTGTCTAGCAGACCTAGCTCTAGAGCAACAAGAGATAAAAGCCATACCACTTCCCTAGTCCAGAAGCTTAAGAGTCTGGTGGAGGAGAAAGGAAGCAGGTGATAATGATAGGATTACAGAAGGGACCAGGTCCACATGCCTAAACCACAACTTGGCTACATGAACTGGCGTCTGGCCATCCCTAAAGCGATCAGTGTATTCCTGAAATACGACCATGTGGCCATGATGTGCTGGTACAGACTCAGTTATCTGAGCAGTGTTGAATAACATTTTGGAAATGGTATCCACCTTACCGGGGCTGGAAGAAGTATAATTTTAAAAAAAAGAAATCCATAAAGTTCTTAAGTTTGGGAGCAAAAAGAAGACAAGGGTGACAGGTTACAGCTTGATAGTATCAAAGCATTCTACAAACTCTCCCCTGCCAAGTGCTAGTAACATGACTCTACCAGATTTGTGAACCTGGATTTGGAGTAGTGGCTGGAACAATTCCATGGGGAATACCCATAGTGTATACAGGCAGGGAACACTTCACATTATCTCAGCGCTCATTTGAGTTTGTCAGTTGCTTTTCTGTAAGAAGATTTCTTTTAATCTAGTATTTTCTTAGGGCTCTTAGGTCCCCATGGACTTGGTTGAATCATACTGTAAGCCTGCTCTTTCTCTTGGAACACACTTTCTGTCCCAGGGCACAGGCTAGTTAGAGATAAGAGGCTGAAGCTACTATGACCTTATGTAATGATCTGGACCAAACTTCAAGTTAATTACTTTCCAAAATAAAGCTTCTGAGCATAAGGAAATCTGATATGGCTAAAGTACTTATCACAATACAGATTCTTGTGAGTTTTTAAAGAGTTTTGTATTTACTCTGTCTTTTGAACTGAAGTTAATTATTTAAAGGAAATAACACTTGAACTTCTATTAAAACACTGAGATTAAAGGACATACAGTCTACTGATCACACCTCTGGTTATGACTTGCAAAAATAAATAAATAATACTGGGTCTTATGTTATATCCAGAAGCATCCTTGACCTTTTCTTCTGCCACATACAGTTTCCTTGAGGTTTACCAAATTTGCCTGGAACAATAGAAAAGTATATTAACTTTATAAAATGAGATATACTTTAAATTATAGGGATCAACATTTCAGACACACATAATGGAAGAATCCATTTAAATTTATCTAAAATCCTTCAGTCTAAAAATCAAAGTTGCTACACAAAATACAAGGAATCTTTTTTGGTAGTAATAGGAAAGGATGTTTTTGCAATTCACTCAAAAAGAAAAGCAAAACTATTTAAACTAAATTTGGTAAAAACATAATGGTCAGCAAACAAATATATCTGATGTACTGCATGCATGTCAGTGCTTTAATACTTACCTGAACAGTTGTATTTTTGTAATTTAATCTTTGATTTTATAAGACTGAATTTTATTACAGGTTTTTCAGCTGGTAGATCTTCAAAATTACTGAGAAACAGTCACTATATATTTATCAAATTGTAGTTTTCAGGATATGTACAAACAGGCTCCCTTGATTGCAAAGTACAATGCATAATAAAAATATCAATCCAGGACTCTTATAAAACAATGCATGATTCATAGTTTTCCATCACAGTTCAAATGTACTAAAGATTACTATCTCATTGCCTGAACAATTCTACAAACACTGGCAAAGATGTGACTTTTTTTTTTTTTTCTTGTCTGCTTCAAGCCTGGTTCTCCATAACTTCACTGAATGGCAAGTGCTTAACCCTAATAACAGCCTGAACAAATTAGCTTCTAATAAACTCCCAGGATTATGGGAAGCCATTTTCTCTCTGGGAAAAGGGGCACAGTATACTAAGGATCCGATGTATCAGTTTTAATTCTACAATAAAAACATTATCCCATATGAAAAGAAAACAAAACTATAAGAGAATATAATAAGAGACTTTTTTTTCTTGTTTAGGTGAAGGATCTTGAACACCAAGAATACACTGGAGTGTTCCAAGTAAGGGGTCTTATATTTATCATCTGGTCAACTTAACATTACTAAAAATATGCATTTTTCATAGAGATCTAATATATTAGAAGTCAATCAACCTTTTCTTCCCAGTATATTATATATACAATTTTATCTATTTACCCAAAGTGAATTTTTTTTTTTTTCCTGAAGTGAGCAAGTATATTAAAAGTCAAAAAGAGGGTCATGGTCCCAAGTTTCAGTATTTTCTGTATGAGGTAATTTAAAAATTTGGCTCTTGTACTCAGCCCTAAGAAATATATTTTTGAACAAATGATCATCCTATATTTAATGTTCTGTTGTAAACAGAGAGGAGATACAAAAACAACTATGAAATACTGAAGTAGTATTATTGTCTGTTCCACTGTACTGATAAATCCAATAGCTATCTGTTGAAATGTGTTCATCATGTTATTATAATAAATCACTACACCTTAACATGCTATTTCAAAAGCAAGTCCCACAGCTGATGAAACAGCAAAGTTAGTGAAAGGAATCAGAAGAGAGTGGCAAACCAGCACTGGAAGAAATCTGTGTGACCTGGACCTATCCTTGATCTCTTTGGATCTCAATGTGAATATTTCATTTGCAAAAAGAGAGTTACTCTAGATTATCTAAAGTCAAAACCAAAGACTCTTTGGAGTAGGAACCACACAGCAATCTTGATTACAGGTAAAAATCTGTTTAAACAATTTCAATTCTAAAATTTTAGCTTTTTAAAAGTCTAACCTAGTAGTTATTTGTAGGGTTCTATAAATATCATTATTTTATTTAACATGCCTTGTTAATTAAACTTTCATAGATTTAAGTGATTTGAATAAACACAGTTACGGATTAAATATGTATGAAAATATTTAATGGTTAAATGTATTTGTCTTGAATAAAACTGTATAACCTTTTTCCTGAAGTCACTTCACACGAATTCAGTGTTAAAAAGCAAAGATTTTTTTTCTATATCTTCAATTCAGCTAAAAAGTTCTTTGAATTACCTTTGGATGTCCTTTCTGAGATTTATTATCTTTCAGTGTAATACACATGCTGCCCTTGACAGCTCTAAGTGAAAGAAAAAGCCATTGTGACTCACCCTATAACAAATTCCCATAAAATTACAGAGTAGTCAACTATACTGCCTGCTGATATCTAGCAATTTTGTCATTACTTTAAAGAAATGAAATTTTAACCTGAAAAGTCCAGAGTTGACACTTTAAAAAATAGACTGAAGAACTTTGATACAGGTCATGATGTCCAGAGAGACACTGAAATAATAATATCTCCTAATTGCTATTTTGATATAGATTTTTAAAAGCAGTATCCAAAAGAGCCCTGGTCTATCATATGGGTCTCAGAGGTATGAAAAGCATTGAAAGAAACATAAAATTTACATAGCCATGTCTATCATAGTGAAAATTCCATTAATAAGATTATTTAGGCAGTGTGTGTGTGTGTGTGTGTGTGTGCACCTATTGGCACAGTATTTTACATTTAATTTTCTAACAACCTAAAGATTAACCAGAATGTAGTAATATAGCGATCGCACATATGGCTATTCAGAACTTGAAAAGGGGCTGGTCCAAACTGAGATGTGCTGTAAATATAAAATACACACCAAATTTCAAATTTCAAAAAGAAAAGAATATAATGTAGTTAATATGTGAAAATATTGTGTATTATAATATATTACTTTCGCCGGGCGTGGTGGCGCACGCCTTTAATCCCAGCACTCGGGAGGCTGAGGTAGGCGGAGCGTTGTGAGTTCGAGGCTGGCTTGGGCTACAACGAGAGCACAAGGCCGGCCTGAGCTACATAGTGCGACCCTGCCTCAAAAAACTAGGGCCGGGAGTTTGGCTCAGTGCCTTAAGCGCCTGCTCTGGCAGGCGCGAGGTTGTGAGTTCAATCCCCGGTGCCGCAAAAAAAAATATATATATATATAATATATTACTTTGATTACAATGAGTTAAATAAAATGTTAAAATTTACTTCACCTGGGTCCTTAAAACTATTTTTAATGTGGCGAACAGAAGACTTAAAATTTTCTACTAGATAGCACTGGAAAAGAATTTCAGTATTTTCTACAGAAGCTGTTTAACATTTTAAATTTTGTTTAAAAAATGTGATAGGAAAAGGAAGTACAAGTGATATTCTTCTATCCTTTTTTCTGATAGAGATTTGTGCAAAGGTGACCATTTTTCATTTAGCTCTAAGTATGTTTGTAAAACAGTCAACGAAGGTGAGTTTCTAATAGCTGAAATCCTATCTCCCTCACATGCTGGCTCCATGCCCACAAAAACTCCACAGCATAGGTTTCTTGGCAACCTACCAGCCAGGAAACAAGCTCAAGTCAGTCATATTTATGCAGCAATGTTTTTACAAAAGCACAATTAAATAAGTATTTCTTGAACTACTAGGTGCCTAACTATACCTGAGAAAGCAGCACTTGAGATCAGGAACTTTCTGTGTTTACACCCTAACAGAGAAGACCAAGATGGGTTTGGAAATGGGACTGGAAAGAGGAAGCAAATGAAATGAACTGAAGGTCATATAAACATTCCTGAGGAAGCAGTGGTAGAAGCTGAGTCAAACTGCTGGATATAAGGAAACCGGACTAGGTGCCCAAGAGGCCAAGCAGGAAAAATACATCTGCATTACTGAGAATGAAATCTGACTAAGTGACTCCTTTCCTTTTGACTCTAAGTAACTACATACAAATGTCTATTAAGGTATATGTTCACAGATCAGAGAGGACAAAGTGATTGACAAGTAGTGTATTTTTCAATCCTAGACCTGAAAACAAGTCAGAACAAAACCTGGGTGGAACAGGGAACTAGTACAACACACAAGTTTCACCTCTACCACCTACTCGGGAAAAAAGTACCAAAGAAGAGTTAAAGGATAGATTAACCCAAGCAGCCTCATTCAAATTATTCCTGTGGCATGGAAAAGAGAACACAACATCAGCCAAGAATATTTTGAAAAGAACAATTGATGAAGGAAGTGGAGACCTGCCCTCTAGATATTAAAATGAATTGTGAAATTGCAATAATTAAGTTTGACACCATTGTAGGTAAGAGACAGATTAATGAAACAAAGTTCAGAAACAGATACAAATGTATGTAAAAATTTAGTATTTAATAGAAGGTGATATTTCAAAACTTTTATGCTATTTAATAAATTATACAGGGCAACTGGCTAACTATTTGAATAAAAGATAGAACTCCAAATTATTTTACCTACCAAACAAATTCTGGGAAACTAATGATGATTTAAATGTAATAAAGAATTCACAGAAGAACTAAAGAAAACATGACCTTAAATTGGAGAACTTTTTAAATATGGCAACAAAAGTAGAAACCAAAAAAAATCATCTATGGATTTAACTATATAAATTCATAAAACTCTATATATCTAAAGCCACAAAATACTCAGTTTGACTAGGCACACTGACGTTTCATTTTTTGGAAATTCCCTTAAATGAAATCCCCTGCTTCTTCAAAAGCACAAATGCCTTATGTTGAGGCATAAGGCAAAAAAGAAACATTGAAATACCAAGAAATTATAATATTACTAAAAGAACACAATACTCTCTTAAGAGTTGATCCCAAAGAAATAAAGCTTAACAAAGAATTCAAAATACAAACACATACCACAGACAACATTTCAGTTAACGATGAAATGCATATACAAAAATGGTACCACAGGATTAAGACTTCGACCATTAATCAAGATGTGTCAACCTGAATGAATTAACACCAAGAAGATGAGTAAAGCCCAGTTCTAGGTGTGTCTTTGGATCACCGATGTGTAGACCAGAAAATGGAGCGGGCGTAGGACCCACTCTGGATGTGGGTGGCAACAGGTTTGTTGCCTGTATGAAATAAAAAGGGAAAGAGGAAGAAATGTGTCCATTTTTGAAGAGCTCCAGTCTTCACCACTGCCTTTGGACACTGGTCTCGTTTCCTCAGTCTATCAGTGCACATTCACACTGGTGAATCCCCAGTGAGCCTCCAGGACTCTGCTGCACACTGGATCCCTCTTGTTTTGGGGCTTTCACCTTCTCGGGCTGAGCAGTTGTGTGATGCTCCAGCTCCGCAACACACAAATGGTCACTGTGGATTTTCTTCTGCCTCTGATCCCATAAGCCTACCTAATGAAGTCCCTTGCATAATTACACATGTACTTCCTATTGATCCTGTTCCTCTAGAGATCCCTAACTAATACAAAAATGGAGATTAAAAATTCCTATTGCCTAGTGAATGCATAGCTGAAGACGAGGCAAGAAAAAAGGAAATTATACGAGAAGAAAAAAATCTCCAAAAAAATTCACAGGGAAGAGCTTAGCAGAACTCAACAAACTTTTAACAACTTTGAAAATAAAGGATCCCAGCATTGATTTGTTTTTTTAAATGAAGAAGAATGTTCACGATGTGTTATCTGTTTCTAAGCACATCTATGATGAAACATAGACATTTTTCTGAAATGAGTGTCATCTCTTCATAAGGAGTCACGGGGGCAGGAGGCATAACTCGGCCTGCCTGGCAAGTGCGAAGTCCTTGGCTAGAGTCCCGAGTCCAAAAACAAAACAGAACAATAAAAAGAGCCTCGGTTAAGTCTGTCAGGAAGAATTCCAGATACCATTGTTACCTTAGGAGAGGAAGGCTCTCCATGTGGTATTGTCCCTGAAGACCTTCTGGTAGGACAAAATAGGAGGATGGTATTGATGATGCTGACAATGAAATTGATGATATGGCCACGTATAGGCCTAAGTTAACATGTGTTTTGTGTCTTGGCTTTAAAATTAAAATGAAATTTAAAAATAGAAAGGTTTTATAGAAATAATGATATACAGAAATAAGTATTTTTATGTAATTCTACAATGTGTGTTTTAGGCTACGCAGTATTATCAAAGAGTAGAAAAGATTTTAACGGTTTATAAAGAAAAAACTACAGTAATCCAAGATTAATTTATTACTAGAGAAAGACACCTTGATTTATAAATTTAGAGTAGCCTAAATGTGCAGTATTTTTAAAGCCTACAGGAGTGTGTAGTAATATCCTACACATTTACATTTATTTACACTCACTGACTCATCCCTCCAGAGCAACTTCCCATCTTGCAAGCTGTATTCATGATAAATATCGCATATAGGTGTACCACTTTTAAAATTTTATATAACATTTTTACTGTATCTTTTCTATGTTTAGATATGCTTAGCTCCACAAGTCACTACTATCATGTTAAAACTGCTTATCTATACAGTACAGTAACTTGCAATATAGGTTAATAACCCAGGAGCAAAAGACTATACCATATACCCCGAAAGTATGGAGTAGACCATATCATCTAGGTTTGTGTGAGTACTCGTTGATGTTCACATAATGAAGAAACTGCCCAATGACACATTTCTCAGACTATATCCATTAAATGATACATAACTTAATTGTTTTAAAGAAATTTGGCAAACTTCAAGAAAATATAAATAACTCAACAGAATCAGGTAAACAGTACATGTCCAAAATTAAATAAAAATTAGCAAGGTGAAAATTATACTTTAAAAAACAAACAGCAATTCTAGAGCAGAAAAATAACATGAAAAATGCAGTACAAACAAGCAATAGTAGACTTGTTCAAGCAGAAGACAGAATCTATAAAATCTAAAACAGGTTACTTGAAATATATGAATCAGAGTAAGGAAAGAAGAAAGGTAATAGAATGGCACAAAACAAGCAAATATTTAAGTTATAGGAGTGTAAGAAGGAAAAGATACAAAGGACCAGAAAACTTACTTAAATAAGTAACAGCAAAAAAGTTTCCAAATCTAGGGAAAGATATACATACCCAGGTACAAGAAGGCCAAATTCAACCCAAATAAGATTAAGACATATTATAATCAAATTTTCAAAAACAGAAGACAGAGAAGATCCTGAAAGCAGCAAGGAAAAGAAACCAGCAACATACAGGAGTTCCAATAAATCCAGTAGTAGATTTCTTAGCAGAAACCTTCAAAACCAGGAGAAACAGATATTTTCAATGTGTTAAAAGCAAAAGCTGTCAAGCAAGAATACTGTACCCCATAAAGTTGCTTTTCAGAAATAAAAGAAAGACAAAGACTTTTCCAGACAGACAAAAGTTGAAGGAGTTCATTTATACCACCTCTATCTTACAAGAAATTCTAAAGAGAGTTCTTCAAGCTGAAAGAAAAGAATACTAGAGAGTAACACAAAAACACGATTGTTCTCTATAAAACTCACTGGTAAAAAAGTAAGCACACAGTCAAATTGAGAATACTCATCTATAGTGGTGGTATATATTATATCTTTAATAACAAAGCTAAAAGACAAAAATGTTAAAAATAGTAACAGCTACAATAATTTTTTAAGGAAAACTATAGAAAAAACTATATTTTGACATCAAAAATATAAAATGTGTGAAACTTAGGTGAAGAAAAAAGTGTTGAGTTCTTTAATGTAAAATTAAGTTATCAGTTTAAAATAATCTGTTACAGTTTAAAATAATCTACCTACAAAATGTTCAGCATCCTTGGTCATTAGAGAATTGCAAATCAAATCAATACTGAGATTCCGTATCACTCCAGAAAGAATGGTCATCATCAAGAACTCAAAAAACAGCAAATGTTGGTGAGGTTGTGGGAAAAGGCAACTCTTCTCTACATTGCTGTTGGGAATGTAAACTAGTACAATCAATATGGAAATCAGTATGAAGATTCCTCAAAATACTAAAATCAGAAATTCCATTTGAACCACATATACCCTTTTTGGATATTTTCCCACAAGAATTGAAACACATCATATTCAGCAACACATGAATGACCATGTTTATAGCATCAAAATTCACAACAGCTAAATCTTCAAAATGGTCTATATATGCTCATAACAGAAGAATGGATAAAGAAAAGGCAGCACACATGTAACATCAAGTAATAGTCATAAAGGATAAATTTGAATTATTTGTAGCTCAAAGGATGCACTTGGAGAACATATTGCTAAGTGAGACAAATCAGACACAGAAAGTTAAACATTACTTTTTTCTTGTGTTAAGCATCTCTTTTTTTAACTTTTAATTTTTATTAGTACATGGTTGCAGTACATAATGACTACTTTTGTTGGAGAGAATTGGTACATGTACCTAAAGCCTCAATTCTTCCCGCACCCCTTCTCTCTACCCTCCTTTTATGAGAAACCCAAAGTATAAATAATTTAAAGACCAAAATGAAAGACAGACCAAACAAGGAGTTAGGCCTTTTACAGATGGAAAAGGGATCTAGGGATGGAGGAGGAAAGAAAGGGTGGGAAGGGAAAGGAGAAGTGAAAAGGTTTAAGAATGTATTCATCATGTATCACAAATGTACTAATAAAAAGTTTATTAAAGAAAATTCCTACTTCCTAATAACTCATAAAGATAGGATCTGCTGTGTTTTCTTTTGGACAGATTTCTTCCATCAGAAATATAAAAGCCACGCATCCATTCACAATGACTATTACTTTTCCCAAACTTCAAAATCTAGTAAGAGACACACAGATATAAATGTTCTTTACCTTTCTACTAAAGAAAGGCCACAATATGGCATCCCAATGAGGGTTGATGAAAAGATGTTTGTGGGTTCCAGATAACCTGGTTAAAGCATGACTGAGGTGCTTTAGGCTAATTAGCATATCAGGCTGTAGAACACAATCAGCAATTATCAGAAAAATGATGCCTTTTTCTAAGAAGTCCTCTGTGCTGTCACCTGTTGGTCATCTGCTATAAATGAGTTGGCATTTTCATTAATGGTAATACAATTTTGAATTGAATTCTACAGGACAAAAATGACTTAAGGGTTTGGCTCAGTCTAGAAATAGCACATAACCTAGTTCTCTTTGCTCAAAATAGACTATATGCTAGTCATACAAATATCTATGAACCCTTTCAAAGCACTTAAATTCCTTTATTTTTATCTTTATTCCGTAAGTCAACAAAGTACAATGGGAACAGCCTGTACTCTGAAATTCATTTTACTTGGATTTGTTTATAACTGGTTCTTTGTTTCCTACCTGTGTGCCCTTGGTCAAGTTTCATTTAATTAATTTAATAATTCTACACTATATTTAAACAGTAATGAGGGGGTATATCTAAAAATATACAGTAAAAATACAAAATTTAAAATACCAGGCTAAAAAGAAAAATGAAGCAAGGAAAATGAGAGAAAGAAAATCACAAAATTCATTGTAAAAGGTGCCATATAATTGGAAAAAGTAGGGAAGAACACTAGCTCTGAACTTTACAAATGCTTAAATCAGAAAACAATCATTTACAAAATCATTAGGCAACATTTAGTATGAACAAATTTATGTGTGATGGATAATATCACAAATCCGGATGGTTTATTGAGAGAATTAAATACCTTTATGAAAACACCTAATGTATAATCCCTAGAACAAAGTAGCTGTTACATAAATGTTCTTTCTTTCCTTTCTCTTGAGGTTTTCTGCAATACATCTATTGTAAGTTGAGGTCCAAAAATGGTATTTGAGAAATGCTATTTTAATCCTTTTTTATTCAAAATATTTTTTTGTCTCACTCAAATAAAAAGCAACATATAAGATAATCGATAATACAGAGAATTTCAAGATTATAGAATCTTTGTACTAAAAAGTGGAAAAAACTGCATTCTACAAAATACATTTGCTGCAACATTCGTTATAAGAACAAGTTCACCTCCCACTCCTGAGCATATCCTAAAGAAAAAAAGGAATTAATTTTTTAAAAAAGACATAAAACTATTAGCAAGCTGTGGCATGTATGTGCTATTCAAATAACAAAAATAACATAGTCTTGCACATGGTATCTTAAAATAGTATGTAGAAGGTTGCCAGCCTTGCGATGTTAGTGTGCTGATTAATTAGGCTTCCTAAGAATAAAACAGTATGTCATATGATACTCATTTTTTCTACTTTTGAAGAGTAGAAAAGTACAACAATAAGGCATATCCAGATAACTGAAAACAGGCCTAAACAAATTAATCTTGAGTAGTTTTCTTTCTGCTTTAAACATTCAAAAGAATAAAGGCGTTCTCTGTAATGGAAAGACCTGACATTTTCCTTGTCTTGCCATAAAATTGTCATGTGCAAAAGGTGAATGACTTTCAACAGAATTGCAATTAGATTAATTCCAAAGGGCTGTTACTGAAGCTAGATGTATAATTGGTTCACTAAACACTTTCTCCTATGGACAAACAGAATTTTGATTATTTCTTTAATTTTATAAAAATCTGTCACTCATATGAAATGGTTAGGGAACAAGTTCTTCAGGTTATGAACATATGCAGCAACCGAGACTTTTCCTATTCTCTACATGGATTAACAATTTTCTAAGAATTGGAACCCAATAATGTGTTAAAACTGTTCCAGGTAAATTTTAACTTTGCTGGTTCAGAAGGAACACAGTAATTTTTAAGTGCCTTCGAGGCACTGTTACGATACTCTAACATTATTACATATCTGTGGTTCTCATCTAATCTAATCCTTCCAGCAAGTGGTGGATGGCAGACTGTTTTGTTCCATCCTACTCTCAATTCTATTACTTCTATCACCCACCCACCCAAACTAGAAGACAAGCAGACTTAGAAATCCTCAAGAAACTTTTTGGAGGAGAAGGAAGGATTGAGTAAAGTTAATGGGCAGAAAACAGATGAAGTAAATTTTAATCTCTTCTTTTTGGGTAAGGACAGGGTCTACATGTAGACTCCTCCTGGCAAGCCTGGACCTCATTAGGATATTCAGGCATCCAATCTGGGCCATGGCACTAAGAATAAGATTGCAGTGAAGACAACTATAACAACGACGATGACAGTGACTATGATGGAAATATCACCATGACCACTATCACTATCTTTACCATCATCATCTATCTTAACAATGTTCCCTGTTCCTGGTTCTGTTCTAAGAAGTTGGCATATACATACAATCCAGTGAAAGAGGCACTATTAATGTGCCTAATGTTCAGACACAAAGGTTAAATAACTTGCCTGAGGTTACAAAGCAAGTGGCAGATCTGGGATTTGAACATAGGCAGTCTATGAACTTAGTATTACAACTCAACACTGACAACACTGCAACTCAACAGTGACTAACTCAACCATTATAATATACTACTTCCATTCTAGTACATGATGCTCAATGGACATTTATTCTATATTATCTATATGAAAATTTGATTAGGAAATATCGTTGCGTGTATACTCCAGAGAACACTAACTCCTTTGTTGTTTTTCTTTTTGCTTACCAGGCCTTACACTACAAAATCTTCATAAGATCGGTTCACTTGCGTAATTCAGAATTCAGCTCAAATATCACCTTTTTGAGAGGCCTTTTCTTACCACCTCACCTAAAATAGCTTTCACTCTCACCCATAGGACATACATTGATTTACTAAGTTCGAAATGTTCAACACTATATGATTAAATGAAATCTTCATTGCAATCTTTTTACTCATCTCTCTCCCTTCCTCTCTCAGATCTCTACGACAATGTAGTAGCCTATGACAGTGTGTATGGAATGGAACAAGTTTTGAATGCTATTTCTTATTTCAATAGATAAATGGTTCGTAGGTTATCACACTAAATATTTTGTTTTCATGTAAGTTTGTGAAACTTTGTATTAGAGTAAGTTAAATTTCATGAAGACTTTTTAGGTTCATGGATCTTTAATAGTGTAATACACAGCTTTGCCAAACTTCACTGGGTCAGGGGAATTTCTTTGTATTTAAAAGTTTCTCCTTACAGAGGACCTCTGATTCTAGCAAGGGCCACAAGCAGATGTATTAACTATAAGAGAGCATGGACACTGCTTTAAGAAGTACCCTTCTCCCCAGTCTTTACTAAAGTAATGGATTCTAATAAGGTTAAATCCAGGTTATAGCAAGTCATAGCACCTCACAGATTCCCATGAGGATCAAAGATGACATAAGCGTGGTTTCATGGTGCTCCTGGTCTTTTCTTGAACAGCCTGTGAGGATAGCAAGCAGAGTCTCCGTTCTGCCTACGAGGGGGCTGAGGCTCTGAACAATGAGGTAATATGCCCCAAAGCATCCAGGCACTTCAAGAGTAGATCATATTCAAATTATGAAGTGTGTGGCTCCAAAGCCCGTCCTTCTCCCGCTACTGTCCACTTCACATCTTTGTCCTTCATTTTTCTCAACCACAGCCTGGACATCACAGGTTTGGGCTTTAGGAAAAGCCTGAGTAGGGGGTGACTGGTCAAGCTGGAGCACAAATCAAGGACAGCACATATTCCTCTCCCCTTCCTAACTTTGAATTACAGTTAGCACAATCCTCAGACTATGGCGACAGTGAGCTTTTCTTAACACTCAGTAACATCAGGGACTATGGAGCCTAAGGGTCAAAACAAAGTAGGAACATTTCCAATTGCTAATAATACAGTACAACCATTTGTCATCCCTTTATTATGTAAGATCTGAAAAGGAGAAAGGTTTTTTTCTCATTACTAAATTATGAAGTATTTTCATCATAAAAGTCAGGTGCAAGATTTATCAAATTTATCCCTATCCTCTCCTTTCCTTCATATAGTACATGAAATTTTGTCACATTATAATTAATGGGCTTTAGATACTGCTACCTTAATTCAATATAAATTTCTTAAAGAAACTTATTTATAGAAATCCTGCAAAGCATTACTATTTTGCTTAAAAAAGGAATATAATTTAGTGATAAGTCTGAAACTCTGGGGTTACTTTCATAGAGAAGGTATTCATGAATTAGAGCTCTACTATTTACATTCTGACAATCCCAAGTGATACAGTTCCTTCCATTTCCCTGAGGAAAAAACATCTAAAAATATACCTTCTCTGATATACATGTACCTTTCAAATGGAACCCTGGATATCTGTGCAAAGAACTCATTTTTATATGTAATAAACCTGCTATTTTAAGTAACAGGAGTTAACAGCGGTAACATTCAGAAAACAAAGCAAAATGCAAAGTGGCTCCCAGGTTAGGCCTTTATTACATCACTGCATCATTATCGCCAAACTAATTTGTGTTCATGACAACCAAACAACAATCTTCATATCACTGTACCAAATAATACTGCCTTATCCCTGCTCCAAATTCCAATTTCTTTTTAGAAGGTCCTGAACAATCTAAATACATTCCAACATGATTCCTTTCACTATTAAAACATAAACTACGAAACAACTATAGTTTTACATTGTACAAAAGTTAGATTTTTTCCCCTATTTACTAGAGAACTATCAAAACACTGTAAGTATCTCTCATCCTCACCTGAAAGGAAGTAAAGTCACCAGTTAGGGTCATTATTATGTCCACACTAACTTAAAGGCAGCTAATCTTTTCACATTAATAAAAGATGTATTTTAGTTTTAGTGTTGAAGTTAAAATGTCAATGGAAGCCACATCATGATGCGGGCACTGTTTTTCTTCACAATTGAATCCCATGTGACATTTTTAAAGTGTCTCTAAATTTTATGCCTATCTACCTTCATTAAGAGACTAGCGTATCTCATCCGAGTAGACTGTGCCTATCTCATCCTCCTATCTATAGCTGTATAAGAGGAACAACATTCATTATGAGCATGGAATGCAACAAAAGATCTTAACTGCAATTACGGATTGTCCAGAGAGATTAGCAAAGGCGAGGACAATTTTGTCCCCACATGGACAAATTATTTATCTTCAGGATTTTGCAATCCAAAGCAAGAAAATACATTGCTGGGTTATAGGTACTGAAGGCATGAATGAGGAAGTAGATGTGATTTTATGCTACCTTTGTTTTGTACAGAATGACTAACAGTCAGGTGTAGTGGTGCAGAACTGTAATCTCAGCACTTGGGAAGGTAAGGCAGGAAGACTGCTGTGAGTTCAAGGCCAAACTGGGATATATTTAGACCCTACCTAAATAAATAAATAGAATAAAACAAGTAAAAACTAAATTAAACATACAATGACTCAACATTGTGAAAAGTTAAAATTTACTCCAAGAGAATACAAAGCCAAATCCAGCATTGAAAGGTATCCTGGATAGAAAGGGATTATATGCAGAAAACTGCTACAAATATAAAATATACTCTGAAGTTAACCTGGAACTAGAGCAGTCACTCAAGCACCTTTCAATCTTTGGAAGATTATACTGACTCGTCTTATAAATCACTTTACTATTTTTTAAAACATAAGTATATTTAGTAACAAAAGAAGTAGTCACAAATACCTACAGGTAAAAATAATAAAAGTGTAAAATGTATGACAAATAATTAAGGATATGCCAAGCTTCATACTCTCTACTAATTCCATATTCCAAAGGTGGAGACTTTGGTCTTAAAATTAAAGAAATAAATGATATTATAAATATTGGTGCATGCAAAATCAAATCTTATGAGCACATGCAGTTATTAATCCAGCACTGAAAATTAACATTTGCCACTTAATGATTCCAGGTGAACATTTAGTTAAGGAACTCTAAGCCTTAATTTTTCAGGTTTACCAAACCCTTCATTGATCTCTTCATAGCAACCAAGTAGAGAAGAACCAGTCTAACTGTACCTGTGTGGCCTTCTATAAAATGAAATCCTAATCAGAGATTCACATGAATCCATCTCCCAAAACAAACGCTTAGACAAAACTGATATTAGCATTCTTTTATTAGCAGTAAACATAATCTCACTTTTATTTATAAATACAGTAAGTTCTTCAATTTACATTCAAACTCACAGAATACTTCTGCAAATGTGGAAGTATTGGTATGAAAGTTCCCAGCAGTTTTCCAATCTTTTTTTTTATTTTAAATATGGTATATATTAACTCTTACGCAGTAAGACTTTCCAAGTTGATGAGTGTGTGCAAATTTAAATTGCCCTTTTAAACAACCCAAGACATGTACGAAACATGCTTATGCCTAAATGCTGCATATTAACAGTAAGAGCCCCAATTAGTTTACATCATTAGTCTCCTTTAAGTTCTATTATCTGTTAATGCTTTTAACTCTATCCTAAGCAAACATAGTAAAATAATGGTCATGAAGCAATTAGCTGAACCATTAAAGAAATATTTAATTAGTTTCTAATAAAAGGATCTTAAATTCATTTACAAATAGGATAGTTGAAAACTAAAGTCTTAATTACTTTCACCATAGCAATACCCAAATGCTTGGGTTGATTCTCTAGCTTCTCTGGAGTAAATTTACACATATAGCATATGAATAAAATTTGTGTTAACTAAAACAGCAAATAAAGCAATAAATTATTAGTACTGCCAGTGTGTATACTTATAGCATATCATAGTCTCCTTTCTATGACAGTCTATAGCTTTTGGTATAATCTTTAATAAGCCATTCAGAACCTCTAAGTAAATAAAAGATTTGTTTCAAATTCATAAATTCATATTCTTTACAATGGTAGTTAAAATTCTTTAACTTAAAAAAAATTCAAGTTTTGGGATATTGATTAAAGCAAGAGCACCATTCGCTAATTACATTAACTACAATTTGAGTAATTAGTAATTCTTTTTTTCTGTTTTATTTTCTTTTGGTTTAGCATTCATTTTCACGGAAATTTCTATAAACTTTTTATTGTATAGCATATTTAAAGATTTTTACTGCCAAAAAAGGCAGATATGATAAAAATTATAGAAAGTTGTACAAAAATATGCTTAATCTTCCTTGACTGCTACACTTCAAAAACAAAACAACATAAAGCTGGAGCTGGGGGAGATAAGAGAGATCATCTTCATGTCTATTTTTTGAGGATTCTGCTCAAAAGTCTTTGGAGATTACATGAAGTTTCCCTAATAATAAAATCCTTTAGGTCAAAATAAGAGATTATTTCAGTAAGGGGTGTGTTACTCTAGGATGACTTGAGAGCATGTTACAAAAACTCATTTAGACTAGCTTAAGTAAAATGGTATTTATTCTAAGGACTTGGGCAAATGTTACAGCACTTAATCCTATGTGAAGCAGCAGATCCTCAGGCAGAGGTGGTCTTTTTTGTCTGTCTATTCCTCTCCCAATCATATTTCATCTGTTTCTCAATAAATAAATAAATAAATATAGCCTACTTCATTCCTTTCTCTGAAGGCTGGCTTCTTTGTAAGACTTTTAGGTTTTCCTCCCCTATAGCTTTGCTTTGCATGTGATTTGGAAGCTTGGCACCACATATACAGACCAACTGTATACCATCTCTGGTGGATAAGGCCACAGGACTCAACAATTTCAGGATAAAGAATATAACAGATCTACTGTGGCTAACCCCACTCCAATCAACTGTGACCATGGGGCTAAGTTGCCACTTCCAAGTCACAGACAGGGACAGAGAACTGACAACAGCATATAGCTTAAAATGAAAGAAGTGTTTGTGCTATAAGAACCTGCTGAATTTAAATGTTATTCAGAAAGACAAGACATATCACTAGATAAACACAAAGATTGAGGGACAAATAAAGGTTCAGAAAG
This sequence comes from Dasyprocta punctata, assembly GCA_004363535.1. Taxonomy (NCBI): domain Eukaryota; kingdom Metazoa; phylum Chordata; class Mammalia; order Rodentia; family Dasyproctidae; genus Dasyprocta; species Dasyprocta punctata. The sequence continues at coordinate 91,757 of RJWM01002691.1, forward strand.
GTACATTTTGATTCTTTACTATAATTTAACTTGCAGCCTTTCAAAGCAATGATGACAATTCAAAGATTGCACATGTAAAGGTAACAGTATTTGTCTTTTCTAGTGGAATGGCAGCTGAGAACTCTTCCATTGGTTGTGATCCAGATTCCTCTCAAAACAACCTTTCAGAAGTAAAAAGGCCCCACATACAGAAAATAGACATTGTTCTATTAGGGGTCATTAACATATAAACAAGGATGAGTCAGCTTCCATTAGAAGAGAAAGTAAAATACAACAACACTGTACTGGTTTATGTTGAGAATGTCTTCCAAAGACCTCATGTGCTCACAGGCAGAGCTTAGGAACAGGACCGGCCCAGGGGTCCACTACAGCTGACTTGCTGTTAGGCGGTGGGGCCTGGTCAGAGAGCCAGATCACTGAGGACAAGACATGAAGGGTGGATCTCCCTCCCCAGCTCCTCCTGCTTCCTGACCACCATGAAGTGAGCAGCTTTCCCCCACTCTGCCTCTCTGCCCTGCCCTTTCTGTCCTGGATCCAGCTGACCAGGGACTGTAATCATGAGCCAAAACAAATCTCTGCTCCGTAAGTTGCGGGTATTGGGTATCACATCTCTGTTATGAGAAAGTGACTAAGACAATGACTTTTCCTTATAAAAGTATTTCAGCAAGAGTTTGGCCAAAGTTCAAAAAAGTTCAGGGCAAAGTGTGCATCAAATTCAAAATTCCAAAACAAGGAAAACCCCTTGAAATCAAAATAAGTTATTTTTAAAGACAACTGAAAAACACTATGTTAAAAGAATCTGGTTGTCGTCAAACTCAAATTTGTTCCAAACTGGTGTTTGAACACCAAAAAGTTTGAGAACTGAACATATTTTTTCACTTGTTTTTTTTTTTTTTTTTTTTTTGTGGCACCGGGGATTGGAACTCACAACCTCGGGCCTGCCAGACAGGCACTTAAGCCACTGAGCCAAACTCCTGGCCCTCTGAACATATTTTTTCCATAGGAAATAGTGGAAAACCAAATAGTTGGGTCTAAGGTCCCAAAATTACACTTACAAATTCATTTTTCCAAGACTTTAATAAATTTCACAATTTCTTTCTTTAGCTCTATCATTGTTCTCACAGTTTTCCTCTTGGGTTTACTGCCAATATTACTAACTTTCTTTGGTGTCATGGTTACAATTTTTGATACAGTGCACACAAACAAAAAGCACAGTGACAAATGTTTTAATATACTAACACCAGTACTATATGTTTTCCAGATGAGACCAACACTTAGACTGGTCACATCGCTTTGTGTCCATGGTAAGATGCAACTCATGACTCACTGTCTACTCATTACAGGTTTTTTCAAGTCAGATTTCCAGTTCAGCTGTCGAACAAAGCTACAAACGCCGAGCAGATTTTTTTTCAAACTTTGCTAACAGAGTATTCAAAAGGTTCAAAGTTGGAGCCATTTGACAACTGAGATATCATGTATATGGCATGTGCTATCTTATAATTATCTCTCCTGTTCCCCTCATTTGGAGTTTCTACTTACTGTGCCAACACACACACACACACACACACACACACACACACAACACACACACGCATCCAGCAAAGCTCTACTTTGGAAAATGAGTGTTATGGCTTGTATCTAGATGGTCTCCCACCAAATCCTCACATGCTCATAGGTGGGGCTTTTTGGAGCTTGCTGGATCTAAGGTGTGTGTGTTACTAAATTAGTCCACTGACTGGAATTAGCACAGTTCTGAGTGTGGCTGAATGGACTTACTGAAGACTGAGGCTCCACCATGGGAGTAGGCGGCCTGGTAGAATATAAAGGGATAAAAAAAAAAGGCAAGTTTGCCTCTCTGCTGCTGTTGCTTGCTGCCTTCTGCCTACCACACCATGAACTGTTTCAGCCTCAGAACCTGCTGCCTATGGACTGAAACCTCTACAAATTATGAGTTGAAATAAACCTTTCCTCCTTTAATTTGGGGTATTGGGTATTTTGTACTAGTAACAAGAAAGTATCTAAGACAATGACCTCAAAAGCTAATTCTCCACAGAACTTTCTTTTTCCATTTCCCAGGCTTAATTCATTCTATTTTAATATTTAATAAACATTGTTACTGTATTCATGTTCCTAGTCACAAATGAGGTTGTGACTTCCCTGAGGACATCTTAGTCATCTCTTTGTATTTTTAATCCCCAAACACAAGACATCTAAAAAAATTTCACAAAATAGTTCAAATTCAGTAACAGTTTGTGGAGATTTATAATAGTTTCATAATGAATTTCTAGGAGAAAGATAGGAAACTCCAGCTTGAAGAATGAAAACAATGGAAGGTATACCTTCCTAGATAGAAGTGGCTTTGGCAGGGGTATAGTACAGCTGAGCCAACTGCTATTTTATCAATATGCAAATAAATGGTATCTGGAAAAGGAAGTCTAATCTTTTTTGCAGCAAGAAGTCTACCATGTTCACGTCATGTCCAATCCAGGTCCACCTCTGATTTCCCTCATGGTACTGTTTGGACCCAAATCTTTCAGCATGAACTTCCCATAGCAAGACTTCTTTTTTTGGCAGCACTAGGGATTGAATCTAGGACCTTCACAATGAGCTACATCCCCAGGCTTTTTATTTTTTTAATTTTAGGCAGGATCTTGCTAAGTTGTCAAGTTGTCGAGGTCGAGACGAACTTATGGTCTTCCTGTCTCAGCCTCCCTGAGTGCTGACATTACAGGTATGTGTCACTACTCCTGGCTCAAATATCCAGAACTGTGCCGGTTATTAAATTGCTGTATTTCGGCTCTAGACCCACCCTTCTATACTCTGCTTTGCGAAACTGCTTCTGGAACTTTGCAAGCATTCCCTGTCAGCTATCTCCTTGTTAGATTTTGCCACAGGAGGCTCCAAAGAAAGAAAGGCAGGGAAACTGGCAGAAGAGACTGGTTCCTTTCCTTGTGCTAATGGCAACTCACTATAGCAGTTGGCATGGTCCCAATCTCCAGCATTTATTCAACCACATTCTCACCCCCACTAAACTAGCCTCATTATTATCTACATACCAAACAAGCAGCTAGCTAGTGTCTCATCCTATCTTGAGTGACCTGAACCCCAAGTTACTCCCTCTATTGTCCCAGCTCTAGGATGATAGTCTTCTTGGAACCACTGTTTCTACAATATTTCTATCTTGCTTTTCAGAACTTCAGTACGTGTTGTGCACTGTAAAACCTACTCCTAATGTTGCCCTGCAAACCTAGACATCTGTTTACACCTCCAATAACCTGTAACCCTTTTCAGGGTCCCCTGCCTGCTAATACTGAAAGGGAAATTAAAATTTTACATAAAGCCTGCCAAGGATGCTGGCCAAGACCAGGCAGACAGGTCCATGTCCAGACAAGCCTGATATGAGAACGTTCCTTTCTTTGTGTAAACTTGTCTAACAGATGGCCTCAAAATGTAACTTAAAATGTTCCTTCTGAAACCCCTGTCTTCACTGCCTTTGCATAACTAATGGCCTTACAATGTAACTTAAAATGTAACAGGACATTTCTTCCTTTATGTAACCCATGCTTTGTATAACTGATAGCCTCCCAACCTACCCTGAAATGTTTAAACTCCCTTAGCAACCCAAGATGCCACCCAACCCTCCAATCATACTGCACATCTACCTTTGTACCTCACTGCTTCTCTCCATAAACGTCCAAGAGCCCTGCCTGGTGGGGTTCTAACTCTTTGGGAGAGAGCTCAGCAGCAAGCCCACCAGTGTACTAAAGTGCCTCCTAAACCTCCTGGGTGCCGTTTCTTCCCATGTTCGGTCTGTTTTCCGTAACAATACCAGAGAGGCCCAAAATTGGCTTTGTGATAACGTGTTTGCCAAATCCATACTCCCTCTGTATTTCTGATGGTAGATAAAGTAGAGGCAGGGAGTAGGGATTATTCCAGTTGGCAGAAAAAAAGAAATCATTTCACTTATTAACAATCAAATAAATAAAAGCGTAGAATTTTAATAAACCATAATTCAATGTAATACAATTATTGCTATATGTTAAAAAGTATTGTTTGGCCATCTGGGTGACAGACAGCTATAATCCCAACAATTAGGAAGCTGAGGCTAGAGATTTCAAGTTTGTCCCTTGCCTAGACTACACAGTATGACCCTGTCTCCAAAACAAACAAACAAATGTGAAATAGGCTTAGCCCAACTACACAATGACTAAAAGAAATCATTTTCATTTTCAGTATTCATAATCTAGAGAACAATGTTTGAGAAAATCCTGAAATGGCTGAGATGAGTCAGTAGAAAGAAATGAGAAATTATTCTTTACCAGAGACAACAGAAATAAGACCAATAAAGGTAAAAAAGCAAGTATTTACTTAGCCTAATAATGAACCCCATGATAGCAGCTTGGATTTCTTAATACTAATTCATTAGGCAGAAGTTTAAAAGCTTTAGTGTCCAGGAGCCACAACTCAATTTGTAGACTCTGATGGGTTAAAGAGTAAGGAAGACATAGTGAAGTAAGTCACTTCCACGAGATACACAATACAGTTGCTGTTCCAGTTTAAGTCTCTTTCAGATCACTTCTGGTTGACTTTTTAGTTTTAGGGTTTTTTTTTTTTCCATTTGGCTGTTGGTTTAGCCAGAAGACACCCAAAATTTAAACAGCAAGTCTTATAATACATCTGATAAACCTTATAATCATGCCTAAAATTTCTTTTAAAGGGGCAGGTAAAAAGTAATTTCACAATTAAGGTGTATGTGATAATTTAGGATATGATTCAAGGTACATAGGTGTCTCTCTCTCTCTCTCTCTCTCTCTCAAAATGTCTTAAGCATCTCGATGCTGAAATAATCAGATATTAAAAGACAAGCAGTTAACAAAAGAATGTATAACCTAACAACAGCACTTTTCTACCATGAAATAAAACAGGCAATACACAAAATAGTATATACAGTGTATATTAAATTTAGATTTGGGTAAGGAATACACAAAATCACTAATACAATTATCTTTAGGTAGGATGGATTGTAATTTTAGTTTCTTGTGTTTTCTTTTTTAGACTTTCTGTAATAAATATAACTTACAAAAAGTATATTATAAAAGTAAATACTTTAAAAACAAATTATATTTTAAAATCAAGTAAGGTATATTTTAACAGTAAATAAATAACAATTTAGAACACCGGTTCATTGAAGAACAACACATTTCAGAGCCAAAAGCTTTCAAAATTTTTTTGGTGCAGGGAATCACACTCAGGACCATGCACTTGCCAAGCAAGCTCTTATGCTGCTGAGCTATATTACTGCCCCACCCCGCCCCTGCCCTAAGCAGAATTCTTAAAGTCTAGGAGAAAAGATAATAATCAGTTCCTTTTTGTTTATAATTTCAGATAATGAATTCATAATAAAAGTGCATAATTTAAGTATTTTCTGTCTTTTAAGCATTCTTGAAACTATGTACAGGTTATTGGCCTTATGCAAGAAAAAAGAAAAAGAAGAAAGGGAAAACACCCTGTACAAAGCTGCATGTTAAATCCCATCTTAGATGCTCTGATAAACTTGCCTAATGGAGGCACAAAAATATTGCTAAGTAGATTTTTATGTCTTCTTTACAGATGAAGAAAAGGAAGTTAAGAGGAGGCAAGACTCTAGGCCAGCTCACAAAGCTCCTAACAGTGACTATTCTAGAATTTAACCCATATTGGCGTTCATGTGTACTTTAACTATACAGTGATGTCAGCTTGAATTTTTAACCTGCCAGCTTGTCCTTGAAGAGCTACATATTACACATTAAAAGGAAAATTAAACATAACTTATCTGGGATATTTAGTATTCACAGCGATGAATACTTGTGGTTATTGACCCAACTATTAAAATTTTTTAAAATGTAGTTTCTAGTTCTCACCTCACAATGCAAATAATTGGCCTAAACCATGACTTTATACTGTAATACAGCAAAGCTTTTAGGAGGTGCATGCTTCCCTTCTTCCAACACCTGAATGCTCACCCTACTCCAAGTGTTATTAAGGAATGCGGAACCCAAGTTGAACATAACTTCCTACGATTCTTCTGAATTAATTATGGGCATGTTCCAGTGTTTCAAACTCCCAGTCAGAAAGTGACAAGAAAACACCAGGAGAATATCACATTCTCCCCAAACCATGAGATGGCTGAACTCCTTGAACAGAGCTTGCACCTCTTACTTGACAGCACACAGCTCAGTAAGAGAAACTGCCATAGTTCGCAACACATGGGTAGGCTGGAAGGCTCCTACAAGGAAATAAACGTTGTCCGTACCACAGATTTAACCTTTGCTACTTCCAGGTGCCTAACTAATTTAAAATACAGAATTCTGAAAGTAATATTCCTTGATGTGGGGTCCCTTTTGCTGAATATCAAGTACATTTTAATTTGCTGTTCTGCCTGAGACAGGAAGTATTTAAGGAGTATTATGAAATCATAAAAATAGAGTACCTCTATTCTTAATAAGATCAAAGATTTCTCACAATGGAATAACAACAATAATCAAAACCATAAATTATTCTGGTTTCTAGTTACCAAAATGCATTTTTCCACTTTTTTTTTTCCAGGCATTGATCTTCATTCTCAACATCTGAGAGATGCAGCTGCCACCTGGTTCATCATTTACTCTGTACACATATTATAAAGAGTTTTTTGTTGCTATGCACTTTTCACAACGTAAGAAGAAGAAAATTTAAGGAACCGAAGTTTGCTCTGGGCAAGGAAATGGTGATTTCCATTGCTAATCAGCAAACTAAATGACAACAGCAAACTTTGAGTTTCACTTCACTACAAACTAATTAAAGCACAGTTTTTTGGGTATTTGTTATCTGTTACCACGTTATCTGTTATGCATGATATCCTAAATGATACCAGGTGAATATCAGTACTGGTCCATGGATTTTGGAAATAAGTAGATCACTATATGAAGTGCTAGAAGTGAATCAAGAACCTGACTTAATAGGCATTGTATATTTTCTGATCTTTACTAGCACTTAAAAATGGTTATAATGGGCCAAATCTTACAGTCGGTTGACAAGAGGTAGTAGGTTAGACAGAAATGCCTGAAAACCTCAGCAATCATCTTTCAGAAAACTAATATTTCAAAGCATCAGCAATACTATTCTAAGCCACTTTTTTAAACATTGTAAGGAAGATGGTCTACTTAGTAATTTAAATTTGATTTTCATCACTGCATATATAAGCAAGTTTTAAATTAAACCTCTGACAACCCAAAGAAATTTGTAGTTCTTTGACATAAGAAGTCTTGTGCAAGAAAGCCAAATTCCTAATTGCTCCTTTTCCTGGTCATCCACAGTCTTTAACTTCTACCGTTCATCAGAGACTTTAACATCTGTTATTCATCCCTGTTAAGATCTGTGGTATTTCAGTGTGACACAATCTCTGAAACCTGTGTTTTGTCTTAAGTGAGGCATGTGAGGGGGGTTGGGAGGCGGGAGAGGGGTGTGCACAGGTTACACAGAGCAAAAACTTTAAAAAAGGTTCATTATCTCTCATTTTAGAAATGAAATTTCATTTTCTCATTAGCACTGGCTCATCACAAGAGTTACAAGGTTCGGTTATCTTTAATTAAAAAGAACCATTTTAAAAAAAGAATCAGTATATTCAGAAAAATGCAAGTTCTCTGCATGTGTGTTTCAAGAATTGTAAGTAACTGCTGCAATTCTCACTCAGAGGTAGCATGCTCTGTGTCTAAATAGCAGGTCTGGATTTTGCACTGGCCTTGTGGTCAACAGAATATACCACTGACTTTGGGGCAGGGTCCTTTTCTTTGGGGTGAGTGAGGAGCTAAGGATTGAGCCTGAGGACTTCATAATTAGCTACAGTCCTTACTCTTTTTAATTTTATTTACTTATTATTTATTTATTTTTTAATTTTGAAACAAGGGTTTACTAAATTACCAAAGCCCAGGAAATTTGGCAATTCAGAAAACCCTGTCTCAAAACATTCACGATTTGCTTACCAGTTAGTTGAACAGAGGTCAAAGATGATAACTGTCTCATTTAATATGACTGTACCATGGTGAAACTGTTCATTAGACTGAGAATTTCCTCAATTTAGTTACAAGGATAGGCATATCAAACAAGAGTAGCTGGTGTCATTCCTATAATAATAAACAGAAAATAAAATGAAGCCAGGTTCATTAAAACCTCATCAATTTTCATACGGCATTGGGAAAAATATCTGAATATGAATATAATCATGTAGTATATATGTATTTTGACCAATATTTCACATAATATCTGCAATTTTTAAAGAAACAGCAGGACTTGAGAAAAGGCATGGTATTTTGGGCTCTTATTTTTGGCATTTATGTTTACAAGTTGATACCACTCTTCAAACTTTTACTGTGCTTTCACGAACCCTACATTTATTTTAGGATATAAGTGTTACATGTGTCATGGTTTACAGTCTAAATGTTAGCTACAAGAGAGTAGGAGTTATCTTAATTCACACAGAAAATGTTTTCCTTTAAAATAAGAATACTAAAGCATTTGGAAACCATCCTCTTTTAGTACATTTTTGAAACAGAGAATTTTAGAAAGTTATTTGCCAAAAGTATTTTTATTTACCACCATGACCTCCCTGGACTATAAGCAAATTTATTTTAATTGTCTACCACAATAGAAACATTCTCCTCCAGTCTTGACAGATACCGGATTTAGAATATCCTCTGAGGCCATCACACAGGGAGGAACAGCTAATGAAACTGCATGCCTACATTATCTTATTCTAGCAATCTTTTGTTAAATGTCAAAATGCAATTATATATTTCAAATGAACAGAATTTCCAATGTTTTCTTGTATGTTTTTTGTTTTGTTTTGTTTTGTTTAAGACAGGGTCTCACTATATATAGGCTGGCTTTGAACTTGCTTCTATAGCCCAGGCTAGCCTCAAACAGCAATCCTCTTGCCTCAGCCTCCCAAACCTCCTGGGTACACAGGGTGTGTGTCTAGCACATTTTTCAATCTTGACAGTGATCTTTAACTTTAAAAAACTATCTACCTACCCTGGTAGAAATATCTGCATGCATAAAGTAATAAGATTTCAGTCATTTCTCTTCCATTACTTTAAAAAGCACTTTGTAGTCATTTTTTCTGTATCATAATTGAGAACATATTTGCCAAAAACCTAATGGATTTTTTCATTCATTTTAAATCATCCTGGCAAGAATTTGCAGACCTTTGAACAGTGGGCTTTCTTTCAAAAGAAAAAATGTAAAAACCTTACAAAAAGATTGTTAAGGAACACTAAGACTTACATGACACACTTTGTTGTATCTCAGATTAAAAGATTAATTCTGTAGGATTAGTTAAATTTTAAGCAGCACAGTAATCGAACTGTCCATTAAGAACTGCATGGCAAAATACTAAATTGTCAGAAGAAAATTTTGCCAGGGTGGGGATATTTAAATTGACCCAAATAAGCACAATTAAACCTTATGCCTAATAAGACAAATATTTTAGAAAATGTCTCTAAGGCAGATTTTGAAATGGCTATACCAAGTATACTTTTGATCTCACAGATACAGTGACTTCCCCTGACAAAGAATTCCAGCGCATCACAATACATTGTGGAGTGAGTTTTTCTAGTCAATAGTTTCCCTCATGAATGGGTATTTTTCATAACAACACTGAACAATCAATCGAATAAAATTTCTAACAGATTTAACCTCACAAGGTTGTTCCCTAGTCATTTAAAACATTTACACAACAATAAACTATAGCTCTGAATGAAATTAGAATTTCCCTGTCATGTTTCTTGCTTTCCATATTATACCTGAACATATCTATCATGATATCTTTAGTATATTCTGGCAAAATGACACCTGTGTGATTCACTTACGTGTGATTCACTTAAGTGAACTATTCTGTATGAGTCACTGTATGATTCACTCATACAGGTGTATGAGTTGTAAGACTGTATTATCTTTGTAATCACAGATATTAATAAAAACATATATGAAGTATTTACTTCAAATTCAGCAGAATAAAAAGTTTAAAATATAACAGTGGAAGCTAACAAGTAAAGAATTTTTATAGTACTCTAAACATCATCACTTAGGACCTTGCTTTGCAATGTACAACTATTCCTTACTGTTCTTTATTAAGCCTTTCTAAGGAATATCATAAATTGCAAATATTAGAAATCCTCACAGAAGTATACAGACACTGCACTGATGTCATCACTTCTCTACAATGTTAATTCTTAAGCTTCTGTAAAATTGTTCACAAGTGTCTCTAAAGTACATTAAGAGGCTGAGACTACTGTTTCACTTCATTAACGGTTAGTGGGTTTGTGTTAAATCAAGAGATCCAAGTGAGGAAAGAGGTAGACATTTGAGTTGTAAGACCTACTTGCAAACCTTGCTCACATTAAAGAGAATACCATAGTGTTTTGTTTTAGTGTTTTTATTTTTAAAAAAATCAGAAGTCAAAGGAGGATAGAAATAGTTTAATATATAGAAATGCTGCACATTTACCTTCTCGTATCAATGCCCAAAGGAAACACACACACACAGTCTAGGCAGTTCCTCAGCTAATGCCTATTTAAATAATACCAAGTCCTTATATAAGGTACACACATTACCAGTGAATACCAACATGCAAGCACGAAGCATACTATAAAATAATTTCATAAAAACTCTACAAATGCTAAAATTACAACTAAACCAAATAATCATTAAGGATATTAGTTTGCTATTGAAGAGTCCTGTAAATCTTGAAGTCCAAATGCATTCCTAAACCCAGAGAATCAATAAAAGTTACAGATGAAAAAATGATCCAGTCATCTATTCCATTCTCATACAGAATGGTTCCCAATACTAAGTGATTTAATTTTAATTCATCCAGTTTAACATATTCTTAGTAATAACAAATTCCAATTGCTTTGCTTAGAAGCCGATTAGCAGACTAGCTGGTATTGATATAATACTACAGTTAATTATTCCTCCTAGATTTGGAAAACCAAGTTGCTCTACAGCAATCCTATAAGCATAATTAGATAATGCAAAGTTAATTTTTTCTCAAGTTGCAGTGTACCAGTTCTTGTACCCAGTGAACTGAATCAGTTCTCCTTGTTGGCACGTTTAAATGCTTCTCAGGAGCAACATCTGAAAACGCTATGGAGACTGGGGAGCCCAGAAGGGAATTTATAATGGAGCAGAAATGAGAACATTTCTCATTTTTTAAATATTCAGGCTTCTTCACAAATGAAGTAACTGAAAGTTCTTCCTTCTGCAAAAAGATGTAAGTCCTGGGCAGCTGTGGTTCAAATTACCTCAATATTGCTTTTAGGATCACAGTGTTGAACTAGAATTAAACAGTATACCTCATGTTTAAAAACTAAGATTACTGAAATGCTGAGCATACAGTTTGGCTATTCTGCTTCTTCTTTAAACATATATCAACCAAACTAATTGCTAAAAACTAAAAACTGCCTAATATTCTCAAGATAAATTTTTTCCAAATTTCAAATATCACTAATTTTTTAGTTGCAACTTTACAAATCATTGGATTTCAGACTGAGTACCAAAAACGCCTAATATGCGTTCTAATAGTAGCCAGTGTATGCAGTATTACATACACTGAAATCTAGCCTGCACTCTCCAGATTTTTCTTCATATATCGCTTCTCAGCCTTTTGGCTAAGATCAAGTGCAGGTTTTTCTTTATAGTGAAGCTCTGACCACTTATACATTGTAAGTCTTTCATGATTCAAATTCTACTTGTCTTTCTAGGGTCTTCTCTTCCATTCTTCCCTTCCCTAATCTTCAGTTACACAATCTATAGGATTGGCTACGGTCCTCCATGCTTTTGTGCTCACTGATCCTCTGTCCTCATATCTCCAACATGTGCTTTTCTAAAATAAGCTCTCAGATGACACCCAGTCCCATTAAACCACTCCCATGCTGTTTTCTCTCTGATCCCACAGTTCTCTGTGGATTTAGCTAATCCAATTCTGTTTTACCCACTGCATCATTTATCTTCTCATCTGGTCTACAAACCTGTGCCAAAAAAGATTATTACTCATTTCATTTATTGATAGCCATGTATTGTATGCGTGGTGGTCATACAAATTACCATACAACTCAGGACACTTTTGAGAGTGAAAGGATAATTATACCTAAGGGACAATGAATATACTAAAACAAGTACCCTAATAAAAAACAACAGGACCTACACTTTCCATCACCTGAGTCTTAACTACATCTTTCAGCTCATCAAGTACTATACTCCCTTAAAAATGAACAATAATCCAGTCACACTGGTCTCATTTCTCAAACATTCCAACTTTATTCTAACCTTAAAGATTTTGCATTTCCTGTTCACTCCACTTGGAATGCTCTTCCCTCAGATTTACAGAAAGGCTTATACTCATTCTTTGGGCTCGGTCATCATTCTGACTTTCCCAGAATGATCCTCTCTGTTCCATTTCTTTTGTACTATCCTGTGCCATCTTCACAGTGTTTATCTGAAAATATCCTGCTATTGAACACATGCCTCTTGCAACGTATTCCCTATGAACTTGTCTACACTGAAATCTGTTGTTTAAGGTCAAGGAGCGTAGCTCTAAAGTTAGAGCACCTGAGATTGAATCCTTGCTCTACTGCTTACTGAATGAATGACCCTGGACAGATTTAACCTCGCCAAACCTCAGCAGCCTCATCTACAAGGTAGGGATCAGATCAGATTTGCATGACGGTTGGAGTTACAATCAAACAACTTAATACAGGTACAACATTTACCTGGCTCAAAGCAAGGATTTAATATATATGCTATTACTGTTCTTATTATTTACTAAACTACAGAATCTCCAATAGCTAGAGCAATAGAGAGCACTCAGGAAATATTCAATAAATATTTGTTGAGCGGATGACTGAAAAAGACTTAAGCAAAACGAATGTCACTGTTTCCTCAACCCCACTTCAAGTCTCCAAAAAACTATTTGAACTACTGAATTAAAGCTACAACACAGGGGCTGGGGATTTAGCTCAGTGGCTTAAGTGCCTGCCTGGCAAGTGCGAGGTTGTGAGTTTGATCCCTGGTACCAAAAAACAAAAACAAAACAAAACAAAAAGTCGTGCTGCTATAAACATGGGTGTGCATATATATATAAAAAAACGACAACACAGTTCCTTAGCCTAACACTTAATTCCCTTCAAAATGCAAACCAAACTTACTTTTCCAACCTTTTTCCATCACTTTTCACCTATGAAACTGGAGTTGTAGTTTCACCATATTCCTTTAGTCTAGAATGTTCTTCTTTGCATTTCGACCTGGCCAGGTCCCACTGCCATTCCAGGTGAAAACAAATCCTATCCTTTTTCTGTTTTCGTTCTGGGCATCCACCTCCTATAGCACTAGAAGAATCTCCTTTTTATGACTATAACATAATACAGCTTCTCTCTTAAGAAAAGGGATCAGAGTCTGTCCGAGATATTTTTGTAGCCCAGTGCCTCACAGAAGAAAGCGTTCAACGCATTATTTTGAGCAAAGCTAAGGTTGGGGGTTGGGAGGTGTGAAAAGACTGATCAATAGAAAATTGCTATTATGGACACCTGCTGTGTGGCTATGAACACAAGACTTGAATGACACGTTTAATATGTCAAAACTTTCCCCTCCTTCAATCTGCACTATCTCTAGAGCAATGGAAGGCATTAGTAAACACTCAAAACATTTGGAAATATTTGTTGAGTAAATGAATGCCATGCTTATAATGTCAATCTACCTTCCAATTCTTACCAAAAAAAAAAAAAACAACTGTCCATATTAAAAAAAAATTCCATCTTCTCATTCTTCCCCTTCTTCTACCTTATATAAAACAATTACAAAATCTTTTTCTCTTCATAACCTTTGTCAACTGTACACTAGGAACTTTTAAATTCTTAACTTAGCTATTTTTCTCCTGTGAATTTGTACATTCACTCTTTGAAAGTAAGACTCTGAAATTCAAAATATGAACTAAGGCAATTACCCAGGTTGAATTTGAATAACCACGATCATTTTCCTGCACTCAATAGTTACTCAAATCTTTCTAATTAACTTTTTTATAACTATGATGTTAGAATATACAAATATTGTTTAAAAACAGTTAACAGTTAAATCTTTTTTTTTTTTTTTTTTGCAGCACCGGGATTGGACTCACAACCTCACACCTGTCAGACAGGTGCTTAAGTCACTGAGCCAAACTCCCGGCCCTAGTTTCTTGAGGCAGGGTCGCACTGTGTAGCTCAGGCCGGCCTTGTGCTTGCGTTGTAGCCCAAGCTGGCCTCGAACTCACAGCGCTCCTCCTACCTCAGCCTCCCGAGTGCTGGGATTAAAGGCCTGTGCCACCACGCCCGGCTTAAAATTTTACTTTTCATTCATGCAGTATTCTTTCACTTTCTCTAATTTACTACTGGTGGATCTAATACAACTTTTACTGAAAGCCAAATTGTATCCCTTATCTTCTCACCAATTCCTCACAGCCAAATAAGTCACAAAATAATGATAATAATGATCCACACTTAACCCCTGTTGAATATTTTTTCACATCCTTTTTACTAATAATTGTGCTTTCCTGGGAAGGCTTTTTAAAACTTTTACCTATTGGTTTAGCTATGAAACATATCCTGTGATGGTTCTCATATTATTTCTTTATATTGCTACTGAATTAAAGAACAGTCACTGTCCCTAAGGAAAAACTGAGCCCTTGAGAGCAGGAATTTTTATATCTGATATTCTCAGTATTCAGTATGGGGTCTTACTGAGGGGGGATATTAGGGAACAGCCAAAAGCCAACCTTTTAGGTCACTGGATAGGATACACTTCCACAGACTGAACAAATACAGCCATTCTTAGGAATCTACCAAATTGAGGGGGGGACATGTAGACAGGGGGCAGTGAACATAAACAGATGTTCCTTATGTTGACAAAAGTTTTAATATGTGACTTCTGCAAATGTACATATTAAAGAGAAAAGAAGAGATACCCTAAGAGGAGGACACATGAACTCTGCCTCCGGAAGGGCCCAGTTGATGGACAACGCCTCATTTAATTTACAGGAACTTCTAAGAAACAGGAAAGCTTCTGACTCTCAACCCAGAAAAAAAAGCACATGTCCACAAAAGTTTGCATGCATTTCAAGAGGTCTATAAAACCAAATTTCTCAGTTAGTGATGTGGGGTTTTTGATGACGATGATGATGACAGTGTGAGGGCTGGGGTAGGAGGCTGGGGATCAGCAAACAAAAAATCACAGTGAAGCAAACAGCCCGGGGAACTAGAGGATAATGAGCACTTGAGCCATTACACTCTTGTTAAGTGTCAGTTCCATCGCTAATCCTACAAATGAAGTTTCTACTTGAAATAAACTCTCATGGTCAAGAGCAGAAGTTTCCAAGTTACAACCAATCATCACTGAGGTAACTTTCAGGAGTTGGAACTTGGCTGTGACAGCATTGTCAGCCACTATTCCTCATTAAAGCTATATTCATTCCAAACCTGTCAGCTTGCTTACCACTTAAAACTTCTTGGCCTAGGAGTAGTTGCTGATTAGTCTTGTCATACACGCCCTGAACCTAGGTGACATTATTGCTTTGGCCAAAGTAGCATCTGTGTGTACACAGGATCACTGGTTCATACCTGCATCTCATCAGTACTGAATGCTTTAATAGGACTACCGAAGAAAAAGATTCATCAGTGGTTCCATTACAAATCTTTATCTTCAGACCTTAGAACTGAACTTCAAACACTCTCACAGGGGTAAAACCTGGGGGGAATAGTGTCCAGTCTGAGACATACATAATTTAAGGATTTTCTGCACTTTGTAAGTATAAACAAATGGTCTTAAAAACCAATGACCTTAAGCTACCCAGAGGACACAGCCGTTATAAAGCTTTCACATTAACCATAAATACAATAGGATATACAAATGTTGTTTTCATAGCTTTTCATAATGTAACAAATAATCTACCATCCTAGACATCCCACATTCAATCATCAAATCTTAATGCCCTTGCACCTTTAATAATTCGAATCAGTTTAATTTCATTTCCCCTACCAGGCCAAACCAAAAAATGGCAGGTGTCACCTGAACTATTATAACTAGTACAGCATAATAGAACTATTATAATCTCCAAAGGATGCCTACTATCTAGAGTTCAAAAAAATTCAAGACATTATCACTGCATGAGCTAATACCTATTTCTTGCAGACAGTTTGGTCTTTTCAAAATACAAATACAATTCTGCCTCTGTCCTATTAAAACTCCTCCCATGCCTTCCCACTGCTGCTAAGATCTAAGTCCTTAGCTGTTTTATTTAAGTCTCATTCCTGCCTTTACACTATCATTCCACTTCTCCCACTCTCCATGTTCCAAGTGCACTGGTCTTCTTCCTACCCCTCACTTCGCCCTTCCTATCTCCTCCTGCCTCAGGGTCTGTGGACACACTACTCCTCTCACTTCCAGAACTACTACTCTTCTTCAGATTTTCAGATTTCAACTCAAAAGTCATTTCCTCAGGTAAGGTTTTTATGATCCAGTATGTACCTCCACCCCCCCTCCATGGCTTTCCTTCACAATACATAGCACAATTTTTATTTATATATTTGTGTAAGCTTCACTAGTGTGCATTTCTCTCATTAGACCAAAAGAACCATTAGGTTAAAGATAAAGAGTGTTCCCTTAACAACCAGCACCATACCTGGCACTTAAAAATGTATGGACAAGTCAATGAATACAATTACATGACAGAATAAGATTGGAACAGTAAGGTCATTTTTCACATCATTCACCTCAAGAAAAGACAGAGGTTCCGAGACAGAAGAGAGACAAGAAACAAGATTCTCTTGTCTTGATTTCACAGATGGGTGTATCGAAAACAAACAGTGCAGGTAAAGGAGGACCAGGGTGTCACAGACTTCAGTCTGAAATACTCAGTACAGGACAAAAAGTGCCACAGAGGACAGACAGAGCCTTAATTTTGAACCTCCTGGAACAGAGGCAGAACCTGTATTTGGTAAAATGGATTGTTCTAGTCTATCTCCGGCCATTAAAGGGATCCAAAAAAGTTCATGTGCATCAAAGAGAAGCAGTATTCTCACAATGGATGAAACTGGGGCAATCATAACCAAAGTAAATGAACCACATGGCATAGGGGAAACTCCAGAGTCACCATCTGAGTATGTGGTCAGAATCCTTCCTAATGGAGATGGCTTTCTAGTGCTGGATCTCAGAAGTTCTTAGGTTAGCTTTTATTAAAAGGAGGAAATAGTTCCTTATTTACACTTACAATTTATATGCTATACTTTAAATTACTTAGATTATTATTTGCCTGAAAAGCTAATAAAAACGCTTTTGCTCTCCTGATCCCTATGCATTCTTTATAATGTAAGTTATGCTGGTAAATCTTAAGCTTGTCTTTGGCAAATGACAGAAATTATACTGGATCTGCTGACAAACTATCCAATAAGTTTAACCAAAATAAGATATCACTGCCTCACAGCTGTTAGGGCAATAAAGCTGATTACAAATAAGCACCAACAAAACACTTCAAGTATGTTTAAGTGGCACGATATTCCAGGTCTACCACTTCTTTATCAAAGCCAGGCATGGTGGTACACACCTATAATTCCAGCACTCAGGAAGCTGAGGCAGGAGGATGGGTGTAAACTGGAGGCCTACCTGGCCTTCACAGTGAAACCCTGTCCCAAACAGACAAGCAAACCAATCAGCACTACTGGACACCCTGAACAGGGCTAGTTTTTTCATTTTTAATTCCTCTCCCAGAAGATGGGTGCTAGTACCTTTAGCACCATGTAAAAGACCATCTGATGGTCTAAAACCAGTATTTTCAGACAACTGCAATATCTCATTTCCCTCTGTCAATAAATCATCTTGAGAATAAAATTATTAAAAGGTTACTATCATTCCATTAAGTCTGGGATGTTTAAAACTGCAAACACTCTGAAAAAGGAAATTTTGATCTTTTTTGGCACCAATTTAGTTGACTTAGATGGGAATCCACTGTAGGTATTATAAATGGATTCTTTTCATATAGTAAATTTTTCTATACTGAAATGTACAGCTTAACTTGTGACACAGCCAGGACCTCCTCCTAGGATTGTTACTGTTGAAAAGATTCCACAAACCTCTTCATTCAACTTCCTGATGTTAACGTCCCAGGAGAAAAGTTAATAAAGATCACATAGATGCAATGCTGACCATATTTGCAAAAGGCACTTTACTACAGGCAGACTCCCCGCTGGGGCTCCTCAGCCTCTCCAAGACCCTGAGCCCCACACCTCCTCCTCCACGGGCCAGTCTGGCAGGGTGAGGGTCCCCAGGCTCAGGGATAAGAAGGGGGCCGCGACTGTCCACCCCAGGAGCAGCGGGTCTGGCCCGGCGTCGAGGCCGGTTCGCCCAGGCAATGGAGGGGTCAGTGCGGCCGGTGAAGCCGCAGGGGCCGCGGCTCGCGGTAACTAATGTTCCGAGGTGCCCAACTAAACCCTCCAAAGCCAGGGAGTGTCAAAGCTAACACGCGCGACTCGGCGGCAGACGAATGCGTCCCAGCGGAGCTCCGCGTCCGGGCGCCTCTCGGCGTCGGGCAGAGCGAACCGGCGGCCGGCGCCGGCACAAGTTAGTTGTCCGGCCACCGCGGCCCGGGGAGGTGAACCGGGCCCGTCCCCGGGACAGCACCGCGCGCCGCCGGCGGAGAGGGGCTTCCCGGGCGCCGGGGTGGAGGCGGGCACCCCTCCCAGGTCGGCGGAAGCGAGCTGTCTGCCGGTCCAGGGCGAGGCCTCCGCCGCACATCGCACCGAGCTCCCAGCCAGCGAGCTGAAAGGAGGCGGCGCGCTCCGTCCGTAGGAGCCGGGGGCGGGGCGCCAGCGGCGGATGGGGGAGCCCCGGAACGCGAGCTCCCCGGACGGCGGGAGGGGAGGCGGGACGGCGGCCTGGCCCACCGAGCCGCGGCGGAGAGGGCGGCATCTCGCTTCCTCCGGGCCTGTACGCGCCTCAGGCCGCAGCCTGGACCCACCCCACGTCCCCCGGCCGCGACCGCCGTGCTCGCGGCACCGCAGAGCCGGACGCGGAGCGGCAGCCGCGGCCACTGAGCCCGCGCTACTCGCGTTGGGCGCGCGCGAACGTCCGCCGAGCCGCCGCCGCGGGGCCGGGGCGGGGAAGCGCGGGAGGAAGGGGCGGCCGGGGGGCGGGCCGGCGCGGCCGCCGGGACGGGGCGCGCGGGGCTCGGGCTCGGCGCCCCCGGCCGGCAGGCGCTGCGCCAGCACCACCTGCGGAGCTGCGGCGCCCCCGCCGCGCCGCCCCCGCCGCCCCCAGCCTCCCGCTCCCGCCACACGCGCGCGCAAACAAAACAAGTTGCCGGGCGCCGCCGCCGCCGCCGGAGGGGCCGGCGGGTCACTCACCCTCATCCTGCTCAGCGGGCTCGGGTCGTCCGGCCGCGCGGAGAGGGAAGACCAGAGGACCACGAGCCCCAGGAAGCTTCCCACCACCAGCAGACTGCGTAAGATGAACCCAATCTTCAGCCTCATCTTCCTCCAGCGGCGAGAGACACAGCCCGGCGCAGCCGCCGCCACGGCTCTCCCCTCCCTCCTTCCCCTCCTCCGCCCCTCCTCCCCACCCCTGCCGCTCCGCGGCCGCCCGCTCCGCTGCCTCCCTCTCCCGCTCCAGCCCCGGAACTCCCCTCGCGCTGCCTCCCCGGGCTCCTCCTGCGACCCCTGTAGTCTGGCGGCCTCCGCAGAGCCCCGGCCCCCCGGGCGCCCCGCCGCCCGCTGCCCCTTCCAGGTCCGCAGTCCCCTCTCCCCGCTAACCCCACGATCCCCCCCCACAGCTTGGAACTAACTTAACACTTCAGCCTTTGCCCTGCAGCTCAGCTCCCTAAGGCTTCCGGATTCCCAAACTTTTATGGTAATCGTGGACCACCACGCTGTCCTTAACGCCCGCGCCCGGCAGGCTGCCGCGGACTCCAGCGGCTGCCAGCCGCGACCCCTCCCCGCTCCGCTGCCGGAGCCCCGCCGGGAGGCTCGCAGGAAGCGAACCAGGAAGTCAGGGCTGCCGCCGCCGCAGTAGCTCCACGTGGCTGATTTATAGCTGGAAGGATTTTTTATTATTATTGATCTTGCTTCTTTCACACTGTTCCTTAAGGAAGTGGATTTGTAATGGAAAGGCCCAGGTGAGATGCGCAAATATCAGTGGACTGGAGGAGCTCACTGGGAAAGCCCGTGTTGCCCTTTCTCTTGAGCTAATTAGAAGAAAGCCAGTGCCTCATGCTGCTGAGCGATGCCTTTCTTGTTCATGGACTGATATGTTTCCACTCAGAGGAACGGGGATTTCGAGCTTGTTACAACACTACCCCGTCGCTTCTAACCTCAAACCTGATTTTCACCACTTGAAGGAGATTCCTTTTCTGCCTGTGAGACCTCACACAGGAAGGGATGTTGCCAAATGCTTGGCCAGGATCCCCCCCCCCCGAAATATTGTGCCCGTTATCTCCCAACAAAGATGTCAATCACTTTATATCAGAATGTGTGTACTTACATTATCAGTGTATCATACTCTAAAGTGCCTAATTTAAGTTAAACAGAATGTTCAGAATTTTATTAAGTTTTAGGATAGTCAAGGTTGATCTTTTTCTCCCAGTATTACTTCGTATCAACCAGTTTTTTTCTTTTAAAACAAGTAATACCTGGTTATTTAAATCCAGCAGAGTAGCTGGACGTGGTGGCGCACTCCTGTGATCCCAGCACTTGGGAGGCTGAGGCAGGAGGATCTTTGCGAGTTCAAGACCAGCCTGGGCTACAGAGTGAGCTCAAGGCCAACGTGAACTGCAAACCTTACATTTGTGCACTGATTTTCGCAGTCAGAAGAGGCACTTTTTCATTATTAATAGGTAGCTTAGTTTTTACTGTTATAAACATAGCTGGACAAGTATGCAGATGGAGACAGGTTCTTGGTCCTAAAGTGATGGGAGTGGTGTTTTGTTTTGTTAGACTATTCTGAGAGTCGACTACCCTCCCCCAGCTGTAGTTTTGTACATAGAGACCTTGAAATATGTGTGAAAGGCCACAACATTAGAAACTGATGAATGGGTATGTATTTGTTTCTCTTGAGTTCTAATAAGGTTTAAAAGAAACTGAAAGTATACTTGAAACACATGCCTTTTGCAACATTAGCTTGGAGGTAGCCTTTGTAGAGTTGACAGAACTCTTTAGAAAATAAGATGCTATGTTTAAAGTTTAGATCAGGGCAAGTGACTCTTGCACTGTCTGAACCTAGGGCTCTCATCTTCCAAGCAGCAATTGTAACACTTCATAATATTATCAAAAGAGATGATCGAGGCCAAGTATATATGCAGATATAAAGCACAGGTAGTGTGATGAACTAAGTCTCTTGTGTTTGTAGATATAATTTTTGTTTACAAATGCTACAACTGCTATTGTATGACACTGATTGTGAGGCGGATTTCCTTCTGGCATGTCTAACTGATGATAGTGTTCACTGAGGAAGGGCGAGTGGGCTAGAACCTAGCGGGAGGGACATAGCAGATGGCCAGAAGCACACAGGACTCCCCCAGATACGGGGTCACATATGATGACATGGGACTTTCAGTTCAGAGGCCACCAGGGCCTTGGAAGCAACGAGAGAAAAAATTTTGACCGCCTGGTTTGTGCAAGATGATTTACATTTATTGCATCTAACCTTTACCCTCTTGAGGTCGTTCTTAAAGCACATTTTGTAACCTCGGAGTTCTTGCCACTGCATATGTAATCTTTTTGATGATAATCACCTGATATTTTGTGTTTCGTAAATAAACGTTCTCAGAAATGATATAAAACATCATGGCCTATAGATGTGTTCATTTTCAGAATTCTTCCCATGTCAACTCTGCTGAAAAGGAATCATGCCCGTCTTTGGGCTGTATTTCCTAGGAGCTGTCACCGTGTCTACCTTACGCCAAAGCCAACCTGAACGTCTGAGCTTCCAGATGCAACTTGCTTGCCTTTAGCCCTTTGTCCGGGGAGTTCTTTTTGCCTGGAATATCTTCTGATGCCTTAACATTAAATTTAGATGTCAGTTACAAAAAGTTTTTTCTAGATTCTCTTCCATATCCCTCCCCGCCACTGTACTGGGATAGGTACCCTGCCTGGTACTTCCACAGGACCCTCTACTTTTCCTTCTCTTATAATTACCACTGTGTTGTAATTGCTTAATTTTTTTTCCACTCCAGGAGACTGGAAACTTCCTATTTCGTTTATTGTTCCATCTGTATGTCTGGGTTGTAAAAAAGGCTTAAATATTTTTTGATGGAATGCTGAGTGAAGAGTTGGATCAAGACTACAAAGAGAAGATGAAATTTAAAAAGAAAAGTCAGTACTGCTTCAACTGCTCTCCTTGCTTAGCTGAATGTTGTCCTTCAAAGGATAACACTGCGAAGGTTCTATTTAATTACACAGGGTCATCACTATCAACTGATGGTCTTGTTTCCCTTTTATATCCTACAAGGGCTACTCAGAAGTAAGAAGAACTTCATAGTTTTAAATTCATATTTTTAAATTAAGGGAGTTTTTTTTTGTTTTTGTTTTTGTTTTTTGTTTTTTTTTTACTAAAATGGGAACATACAGTTGTGGAGTCATGGTCAATTACTATTTGTAGACAGATTTCAGTTTTAACAATGGTTGCCAAGAACTCAGTTACATTAGAATCAGCAACTTGTAAATTACTGTTCAATATCCTGTTACCTATTTTGTAAACTATGTAATCATCTCTTTTCAAAGAAGAAGACCACTAGTTGTAGTTAAAGGTCAAGTGCATTTCACTGTTTTGAAAAGAATTCTTAGACATCAACAAATGCATAGTGTGTCAATATATTGTGTCATATCTGTTCTCTTACTGCTTGACAAATTACACCAAAATTTAGCACTTTGAAACAACAAAATGTATTATTTCATATAAATTTTGAGGGTCAAAAATGGAAGAGCTGCTTAGCTGAACATTTCTGGCCTAAGTTTTCTCATGAGATTCTTCCCTGGCTGTGATTAAGGACACATCTTGTAGCTCAACTGAACCTGGAGAGTCTGCTTCCTAGTTTGTTCACCTTACCAGCAGGAAAGCCTCAGTTCCTCTCTGGTGTTTGGTGGAAGACTTCAGTTCTTTATCACATGGACTTCTCCAGAAAGGTGGGCATCAGACTGAGTTCATAGCATAATCTTAGTCAGCAGGCTGACTTCTTCCTGTGAAAGACTGAACAGAGGGCCCAAAACCCACAGACCGGTACACGATTGAGAAGTGACGGGACTACACAAAGATGTGAATACCAACAGTCAGGGACCATTGGAAACCATTCTGGAGGCTAACAAATAGTGCTGATAGTTAAATATCTGAGTAGGAATACTTGTTTTTCATCTATTGTAAAAAGTCAGTTACTGTTATAATTAATGCCAAAATCCTGCAAAAAGAATCCAAATCTTAAATAATCGCTTATTTCTGATTATCTTGTAAAGAAGTACCCTATCTATAAAAAGATGTTGGGAAAAATGATATTTAACATCCCTCCCAATACTGAAATCCTGAGGTTGACCTGTGATGTTAATATATAAAGATATAAAATTTATATTCTCATAAAATACTGTGAAGTCAAGCTGTACTTTTTTTTCTGACGTAGATTACTATTTCCATCATAAGTTTAATGGATAATTCTGTACTCATCTGGAATAAAAGATTGTTGTCAAGGACTTCCATTTGATGAGGCTAATGGTCTCCTAGAGTGTTTTGAAGGCAAAAATGCTTATTTAAAAGCTCTCTTAGGTTTTAGACTGTAAAATACAACTTCTTTATAATTCAATACTGTTTTTGGACCCCTATAATTCAAAGTGCTCTTCTGATTTAACCATTTACTTAAGAGGTGATTGAGACAGATTTTATCTCTTGCCACTCTTGTTTGAAACCTCTTCAGCAGTTTTCCCTTACTGTTAGAATCAAGCCCAAACTCAATTTATTACAAAGACTTGTGAGCTTGCCTCCGCTTATCTCCAAGTCTTCTAGCTAGTCAATGTTCTCCTCTTCTCAAATTTAAGCTATAGTTTGTTGATTTCTCTTTTCCTGGAACAGGTCAGGTTTTTTCTCACTTCTAGACCTTTTTGAGGACACATGGTAGTTTCTACACCAACACCTTCCCTCTATACTCCTAACAGTTCATCAAATTTCAATTTATACGTCAGTTATTTCAGAAGTCTGATTCTGTTCAACTCCCAACCACTTGCCAGGTTGGCAGTTCCTGAGTCATGCTGTCAGAGCATCTTATAAATTTTTTCCCTGATCATAGAGACTTCTACTTTGTAATTCTTTGTTCAGTTGTCACCTCCATTAGATAAGTTTCTTAAAGCAAAGGACCTTGTTCTCATTCGGCATTGTATTCCTAGGATGTTGACAGTACCTGCCCAATATTTGAAAGAGTGACTAGGTAAAAATATATTTTATGGTGCTGACTGGTTTTAGAGAAGCTGGGACACATTCTCTAATAATTGCAAGTTAAGCTGGGTGTGGTGGTCCATGCCTGTAATCCCAGCTACTTAGAGGCTAAGGCAGAAAGATTGCAATTTAGTGAGATGGTCTCTGAAAAATCATGGAGTTACTCAGTGTTAGAGCACTTGATGGCATGCACAATGCTCTGGATTTAATCTCCAGTAAGATGGAAAGCAAACAAAAGAGAACGAGTCTTAAAAGGCAAGAATATCTAAATGTTTTATAGAAATATTTTAACAGATGGGTGGTTTTACCCCCATACAAGAGCTGGGAAAGACGAGTGCACTGTTCAGCATCTTACCTGACCAAGTGGAGGACTGTAATTTTTAGATAGTACACAAGATAGCTCTTGGAAACTGTCTATTCACTGAAGGGATTATGCATTGTCCAGAACCACATGGTCTTTAATATGAGAACCTGTTACCTACATGACAAATTAGCCCGTTTCTTGTTATACTGATAATCCCTTCAACCATGGCATTGAGGAAAGGAGTGGAATGCAAAGTTTCTTCAACAAAAGGGCCAGAGAACCTACCCTACCTTGCAAAAAATGGGAGATTTGTCTAGACTCAAATTTACCTTTACAAATTCACAGAAGAAAGACTCAAGTTCTAAAACAAAATGGTTAAATGACCAGAAAGTCTTCAGAACTGAAATCTGTACTACAGTTGTACATATAAACCTCTCCATTACAATTTGTGTATATAAATTTCTGCATCACTGTGCAGGCAGTTTCAAACAGCTGTCAGTTTATTATCACATCCTCCAGAGATCTTGCTTATCTAGCTATGCCCAGATCCTCATAGTGTTTAATGTGAGAATCTGGTACCTATTAGACAAACTAACCTCTGCCTTGATAGTACTCATTGTCTCCTAGAGCATAACTTTTATGCAATGAATGGAATGGAAAGAAATTATGTCAGTTAAAGGGCCAGAGAAAAAGGAGAGATTTGGCTAGACCACACTGAGCACTGGAAAAGCAAGACCTGTGGAAGGAAATGAAAATGTTAGGCCTAGAGAAAGGAACCAAAGAGAAAGGAATGGTCTCATGCTTGCCCAAGGGGAGATCTAGACCCTACTAGGCAACCTGATGGGAAGAACAAAGAAGTAGTCATCTTCTGACCATTTTGGATTAATTTAAATAAGATTGGTTTATATGTAGTAGTGAACTATTCCTACAAGCCTTTTTAGACATTTCAGTGGAGATAAGTAGAGTTGAATACAAATTAATCTAGAAACAGATTGCAGGGAGATTATGCAAAGATTATCCCAAATAATCCATGAATTAGAAGGTGAACAGGAACTAGTTATCTGTCAATTCCAAATGGTTTTGTTTTCCATCTATGCCATACTGCATCTTGCTGGTGTTGGAAATACTTTTTTTCTTTAGTCACTTTTTAAAAACTGAACAGCAAATAAGTGTGTTTTCTCTTTTATTTGAATACATGGCTCTATATTAAATGACTCTTTGGAGAGTCACACTAGGGAGTTGGAAGCCAAGAGTGCTGATCTTCCAGGAAGTTCAAAGTACTATCGTTTAGATAAATGTACCTTTTGGCATATTGCACAGTTTTGAAATTTGAATTTTAATTACATTTCTTTTTGGAAAGTGATCTTTGAGGACTTGGTCTCTTGGGATAGCTTCTATTTCTGAAACCATACAAAATGATTTTTAACAAATTGAATTCTTTTCTGTGATCTTTTATTGTGTGTTTATAGACATTTCTATTTATTTAACTTGTTTTCTTGAGCATGTTTCATGGGCTAGCCATTGTTGTAGATGCTAAGGACATGGCAGTAAACTAAAAGAGCAAAAATTTCTGTATTCATGGAGTCAGACAATAAGCAAAATATATAAATTATTGTATATTTACTGGTGAACAAGCTGCTGTATCACTTATGTGTCAAATATTAGTCTAAGGGGTCACAAAGTTTAAATCATTTATACAGATATGTTAGAAGAGAAATGCTATAGACAGAAATAAAGTGGAGGAATAGAAAAGGGAATGCTGGATGAGAGCGAGGAAAGGTTTCCATTATAAATAACCTGAGAAGATAACATTTGAACAAGACCCGAAGAGGAAGAGAACAAGCCCAGTGGGTATCCGAGGAGAGTAGACTTCAAGCACAAAGAGCAGCAAAAGAAGAGGCACAGAGGCAGGAAGGTTCCTTCTTGTCTGAGGAAGAAGGACAGAAGGACAGCTGCAGCTGACAAAGTGAAGGGAGTACCTGGGCTCATGGTGCTGACCGTGGCTTTTATTTAGAATCAGATAGGAAGCCATTGGATGGGATAATGCAGGGGGAGCATGATCTTCCATCTAAATAGGGTCCCAGCCTTTGACTTCTGGGTTTGGTTTGGTGAGAAATAAAAGCAAAGACTAGTTTGGAGGTTATTTTAATATCCAGGTGACTGGTAGCATGGATTAGGGTTGTAATAATAGCAGTAAATAGAATAGGTCAGAATATGGATGTATTTGATGATTCTTCAACTATTATGATTTCAAATAATCTCTTGTTTTGCTTCTAGACTCTGTAAGTAGTTATATTTATAACCTGTAAATCAGCTTTAAGTGCTCTGACAATTCACATTGCTTTAAAAACTGGAGTGACCTGTAGGAGTAAACAATTACTGAACAATTTAACATCTGTTGTTTAGATTATATAATGTGGTATATTTTCAAATGGAACAAATTATTTGAAAATTAAACCTGCCATGGAACAATAGAAGTTTAGATATCAAGGTCAATGGATCTAAGAAAACAACTAAAAGTGATAGGTTTAAAAATATTTTTTAATCTTTTAAAATGCAATCATGAAAACAAAAAATTCTAATTTATGAACCAAGTAAAGGAAGATAAGAGAAACACAAAAGCTGGCTTTTACCCTAAGGGCTTTGGGCAAACCTGAGGTATCTATAATTTAAATTCTGAGTTTATGGGTTTAAGAACAAAAAAATAATAATAATTCAGAGCCTACCCAAAATGTAAATCTTTATAGGATCACAAAGAGTAGGATCCCTAAAAACCTTCATTCCTAAGATGAGAGACAACTACAAACCTGTTCTTACTACTTAAAGAGAAACTTTCCACTACACTTACCTATACCATCATTGAAGAAGTTAGTAATAATAAATTCACCTTCATGCTGGTTCTCAACCAGAAACCATACCACCTAGCAGACACATACACCTTGAAGGCAAGAATTTAGTCAAAAGTGGCCCCAGACTGATAATGTCAAAAGGCATCTGAAAAGCACATACAGATCTGTTTTTAAAGAACCTCCTTCACCTGACACTTCGAAAAATGTTATGTTCTTGTCGTCCCTAAAAAAGGAGTTGCTCTTTTTTCCTTTTTTTTTTTTTTTTTTTTGCAGCCCTGGGGATTGAACTCCCAACTTTGCGCCTGCCAGACAGGCACTTAAGCCACTGAGCCAAACTCCTGGCCCTAGTCTCTTGAGGCAGGATCACACTATGTAGCTCAGACTGGCCTTACACTCGCGTTGTAGCCCAAGCCAGCCTCAAACTCACAACACTCCTCCTACCTCAGCTTCCCGAGTGCTGGGATTAAAGGCATGCGCCACCACTCCTGGCTTCTTTTGTCCTTTACCCTGAGTTATTTTTTCCCCTTTGAGCAGTTTCTTACCCTTTCACAATATTTATTGAAGATTTTGTATCTTGTTTACTGTTTCAGTTTCTTACACTAGGGAGACAATACAGTATTTACACATGTGAGTTTGATTTATTTCACTTATGAGGATGGACTCAAGTTGCACCCATTTACCTATAAAAGTCTCAATGTGATCCTTTTTTGTAGCTAAGTAATATTCCATTGTATAAAAATACCACATCCTTTTTACCCGTTTTTCAGTTGATGGGCATTTGGGTTATTTCCAAGATTTAGCTATTACTAATTGTGCTGCTATAAACATGGGTGCACATATATCACTGTGGTATATACACTTAGGATAGCTGGGACAATTGTACTACTGAATCTATTAGTTCTTGGAACAAAGCAGTTAACATTCACAAGATTAGATCAATTTTGCAAGTCTATATCTGGCAATCTGAGTAACTGTTTTGAAGATAGCCATGCAAAATAACAACCTTTATTATGTTCCTACCACCTTGTTGTAAAGCCTGTATTGTTATTGTTATTTATTTGTCTCTTTTGTTTCTTGTTTTTCTTGTATTTTGTTTTGTTTTGTTTTGTTTTTCCCTCTAATACGGAAAGGATTGATATACGTGTATAGGCTTATAAATGCCTAACACTTCTCCTAAAGAATTTACAAGAATTGATTTTATTATGTGTGATGGTATGAACAGCTACTTGGAAGAAAAGGAGACATTATGATAGACATTGTCGATTTCCTATCACCTTGTTCTAAAGTTCAAGAATGCTTTTATTCTTTGTTTTGATTGGTTTGAGTCTGTTTTCTGTTATTTGATTTCAATATGTGTGAAGATATGGACAGCTATTTTGAAGAAAACAAGAGACACTATGGTAGCTATTGTTGATTTCCTATTGTCTGGTTTCAAAGGCCTGTAATGTTTTCACTCTTTTGTTTTGATTGGTTTTATACTGTTTTGTTTTGTTTGCATTAATTGTGTGTGAAGGTATGGACAACTATTTCAAAGAGAGCAGGAGACATTGTGGTGGCCACTGTTGATTTCCTGTTGTCTTGGTTTGGAGTCCTGTGTTGCTTGCATCTGACGTGTTCTGATTTGTTTTATTTTGTTTTGTTTTATTTTATTCTCTTTAAAATAAAAAAATAAATAAAGTAAATAAAAAAATGAGTTGCTCACAGTGAAAATCACAACATCAGGGGCCATTGGGTAGAGGCCAACAGACACAATAAACTACAAAACAACACATTGAAACATTAGCAGTTACAGCTCTGGGAAACAGAATATAAAAGGAAGTATGTTTAATATATTTCAAGAAGTGAAATGAGAGCTCTGAAAATATGGGTGAAACTGAGAAAAGACCTAACTTCCAGAAATAAAAAATATCTTTAAACTTAAAAAGAAAATGGATGAGTTAAACTGCATATTAGGATTATTGTAGGGCCAGGGATGTGACTTTGGCACAGCGGGTGGCTGCTAATTTTGAGGTCCTGAGTTCAATTCCCAGTCCAAAAAAAAAAAAAAAAATTCTTATAGAAAATTTCTCGTCTTGTGGCTTCCTGGTTCTTTTTCTGTTTTACAGGTAACTCAATCTCATTCTCTTTCACTAATTCTTCAAAGAAAACAGCATCACTTAGAATTTAGTTTTAGTTCTTTTCAGTTTTAAATCTTTTCCTGGATTACCTCACTTACAGTGTTTCAACTATGTTAATAATACCCACACTTACAAGTTTGGGGGTGTAGCTCAGTGGTAAAGGACTTACGTGGGATTTGGTTCCTAATGAATATTTCCCATACCTAAACTTTCAGCACAGGTTGTTTCCTGAGCATTAGATCTGCTGGACATTTCCCCCTTGGATATTCCCTTTGTCTGCATTTACAGAGGGGAATTCCCAGAAAATCGCCTATTCTTCCTACGCTCTGATTTAGTCGTTGACACTTAGTCAAGAAATTTCTAAGGAACCTTTCATAGCTTTCTACTTTTCCCTTCAAGATTTAGTTATCATGTCATGACCACACTCCGGTTGATAATTGCTTTTGTTTCTGTTCCTGCTGCTGTAACCCAGGGTACCTTGCCGGTTCCTTTATCATCTGCCCACCTTCTAACTTCTTATTTCTTAAAACCATAATTCTTAGCACTACTGGACTTATTTTTCTAAAAAACTTTAATGTTTCACTCTCAAAGGTGGCAATTCATGGGATCCTGGAAGTGCAATCTTAAATAAAGTACTAGTGCATAGTGTCAATGCCTCATGAAGGTTGTAGGTTTTCATGGACTTTTTGATACAGAATGTTAAGAAACTAGATAGATGTGTCAAAGGAAAAGATTCAGCAGGCTCATATTAGATAAATCCTTGGTAGAAAATTATAGATATCAAGGTGTACAGCAGCCTGCCCTCCTACTTTGGATTTGAGAAATGGCAATAAGTGAAATCAAGTATATTCACTCAACCAGGTAAAACATTAGATATTCAACTTCATCTGAGATAAAGTGAAAAAAATTAAAATAAAATCCAAGAAAAACCTCAATAAAGCAAGGAAACAGAAGTTTGGAAGTTTTTGAGATCTAAAGGAAGAACACAAAAGGATATGGATAGTCTAATTGCTATGACAACTCCCGAATTTCAGGGACTCAATACAATAAAAATGCATCATGTCAGTCCCTTTTGTTCTGTGGACTGATTGAGGACTAGAGATGGGGTTGGTACTTGTCAGCCTCAATGTCCCTAAAACAAAAATGCGTGACACAGACAACTAGCAAAGTAAAGAGAAATTTAATCTGGTTCACAGTTCTAAATGTTCAAGATCAGGGAACCACAGTCCTGGGGATGCAGCTCAGAGGTAGAGTTCTTGTTTAATATTTGCAAGCCCTAGGTTCAATCCCCACTACTGGAAAACAAAAAATTCACCACTTTAAAAAAAGATCAAGTGACCCCATTAGTTTGGGCCTCTGGTAAGGACAAAACTGTAGGTCTTGGCAGGAGCACTTGTTGAAGCAAGTACTCACATAGGAAGTAAGAAAGAGAATAAAGGGAAAAGATGGGTCTCACAAGCCCCTTGGAGGGAATCTCCCACCGCTATAGAGCCAACCTCCTGACCTCAGGCCCTCCTACTAGGCTCACCTCTTTCCCAATACCACTACCCTGGGGACAAGCCTTAACTCTATGGACCTTTGGGGAATACACCCATACCATAGTAGGACTCTTTCCTTTCAGTAGGTCTGCCATGCTTTGGTGAGTCACGGTTCTCCCCGGATTCTTTGCATCCAGCTGATGACTGGGGAGAAAAGAGCATGTGTAGGCTCACCGGGAAGAACCAGACCTAGAGCCACGAACACCCTTCCTGCCCAAACAGTATTGATCAAAACCCATCTCTTGGGAGGTGAACATTTAAAACAGTGTATTTGGCTCTTCAAATCATATTTTTTAAAGTGTGTAGCAATACAGGAAAAAAGGAAACAATAGTAACAGGGAGAGAAACTCAATACAAAACTAAATGTACTAAACGAACTATGGTTCTAACTCTCAAAACCTTTGTATATTTTCATTTTTAAATAACTACAGTATAAAGAAAGTTAACGCATCAGCATTTCAATCTATATCTGAATAGTGGTATTGCAGAGTATCTTCTTGATATTTTTTGTATCATCAATATTATTAATGAAACTAGTTTTTCATTTTGTATTATTATATGTTTGTCAAAACTGCTACCTTTTAAAATAAGCTTTACTTCGAAAAAATTTTAAGAAAGACAATGGAGTGGTTTTAAAAGATTTATGTATTCCCAGAATTACCTATCAGAAGACCTTCTAATAGTGAATGCTTATAATTAAATATAAAAAGCCTATGCACAAAATGTTAAGCAACTGTTATTTCCTTAATGATATGATCTAAAATGTAACCAATAAACCAAACTGCCACATTTTCTTTATATGTTTACTTCACAGTTTCACAATACTTAAATCATAATGTAAGTGTGACTAGTGCCATGCTGGTGTTTCCTGTACTTCATTTTCATACTGTTTACACCATTTTCAGTCATACCTAGAGTTGCAATATACTATTGCTTTAATATTTTTATTGAAATTATTTACTATTTGCCTAAAGTTAGGTTTGTGCTAAGCAACATGGGTAAAATTACAGGATTTTGATCCTATTCCTTCTACACATATTAAAATGAATATACAATTACCAAAATTTAAGATATTTGTTTTTTGTGTTATCTTAAATCATCTTTTTTATTCCCAGGCTTACCATACTTTGGGAATAACTGCCTTTTTGTTGCATTTACCTATGTAATATCATAGGTTCAAGCATCCATGTGTTTGGGGACCAGAAACATGTTTTGCTAGACTAGCATCTACTGTTCTTTTGTTTGTTTTTTAGGGATTGGAATGGAACTTGCGACTAGATAATTGCTCTACCAGCTCCCTGGCATCTGGTTTTAGGAAGTATGATCTAGTTTCACGATTTATGTTTATATATAGGTACGAAAAAGTGAGTGCTTTAATAGAATCTACATGGGCTAATTTTTTTTGGCCAGGTTTTTAAAATTTTTATTTATTTTTTGGAGGGATTGAGACAGTGCCTTGCTATATAGCCCAGGTTGGCCTTGAACTTAGTGTGTAGGCCAGACTGGCTTCAGACTCTCAGTGATCTCCTTTCACCTCAGCCTCCGAAGTGCTGACATTGCACAAATGTACCACCACACTCTGT